>JAODAL010007684.1:0-123239 GCA_025379985.1 Phyllomedusa bahiana
ATGTGGGTCTATAGAGGGTTACTCATCCCAACAACTTGCCCTACCTAATTGTGGTGCACCAGTCAATTCAGGCAGAGAACCTGGGTAGTCTCGTGACTGCTAGTCTACTACTGTACATCATGAATTGCCAACCACCCATGTCTGGGTCAGCTTGCATGCTATTCAACTGGTGTATATAGTCCAGTCTCTGGACAGACTGTACATGTTCTCCGTTCCCTTTTTGACCCCCCCCCTCCCCCATATTTTTTTTTCTTTAATTTCCATCTAGATTAATACGTGCAACAAAAAAGGGCGTTATCTTGGGAACGTGGCTTCATGTAGAATTATTTATGTCAATGAAGGACTATGGATATAGTCGACTTCAGCTTGACAGTGATTTCTCAGATTTTTATGTTTTTGGTTCTTAGATCACAATAAAAGCACAGAAAAATGGGGCATAATTCACTCAAAAAAACCGACAACCACCCTGTAGGGCTTCTGTTGCCTACTACTGGGTTTAGTTTGTAGTCCAGCCATTGAGCTGTAAGTGTGGCCTTGTGGTTGTTTTTGACCACAACAAAGGCCAATGAGAAGCAGTGAAAAAACTGAGATAACTTTCTGTGCCGGGCTAACTTTTTGAAGTATCTGTCAAGTTTAGCTTTGCTACATCTGCACAGGGAGTTGCAAGTGAAAAAACTGTGTGGAAGATCCCATGGGCCATATATATTCCAACTCTATCTTAGCAGTTGCTTTGTTGAGGCATAGACCAAAGGGATTACATTCAGAATAATTGTGTGCATGACTTCTGTGTAGCAACTGCACCAGAGCCAGGACTGGATTGTTAAAGGGGTTGTATTACTACTAGGATGTCTTTTTATGTCAAAGATCTTGCAAAAACAAGTCACTTTGCAATATGTGTCCATTAACAGTGTCCTACCTATTCCTAGATATCCCCTCTTGTATGGGCTGCATCAGCTCCTCAGGTCGCTATAGCTACAGACCTGTTTGATCTCTCCTGATAGGCTGCCAGCACTGGTTGCTATAGCTACAGACCTGTTTGATCTCTCCTGATAGGCTGCCAGCACTGGTCGCTATAGCTACAGACCTGTTTGATCTCTCCTGATAGGCTGCCAGCACTGGTTGCTATAGCTACAGACCTGTTTGATCTATCCTGATAGGCTGTCAGCACTGGTTGCTATAGCTACAGACCTGGCTTCTACTGCAGCCTAGTAGAAGCCAGTAAACACGCCCCTGAATTCACAATGAAACCAAGTAAACAGGACAAATCAATGTAGTGAGACAACCCCTTTACGTTTCTTCATTATATGTCACAAAATGCTTATCTGATCACTGACAGTCCTGCTGGTGATGTATAATGGGGTGGTCCTTGCTTCTTCATGATGTCTGCAGACCTAACATGGTAAAAAATGTGGTAGAGAATTGATAGGAAATTTCTGATTAATGATTTCCTGTTGGGTAATGTTATAAAGGATTGAATGTATGAGCCATAGACAGATTTTAACCAGGGTCCTCTTATTACTCTGTGTCCTTCTCTGCTCTGTAGTCCTGGCCAACAAGGGTTAACACTAAATAATCTCCTGTTCTCTATTATTTGCTTCTATTTGGCAGCCGTAGTAACAGGTCATCATTAGACTGCATGGCTCTCATCTCCCGGAGGTGACTATGCAGTATAATGACGACCCTCTGCTATGGTTCTCAGTGGGATCACCCCCTTATCTTCTCCTCACCATACTGAGAGCCGTCTGCTGCAATGACCTGACCTGCTGCTGTGTGAGTCCGAGCAATTTGTCTGTCTCTGCAAAACACATGCAATTATTGTTGCCTGTGAAAAACTATTAACTAATGTTAATTCCCGCTTGACTGATGGATCATTGGGTGGAAACCTTATCCGGTACTTAAAAGCCTGAATTACCGAAAATGACCCTCAAATTCTATTGTACTCTGTTGACCTCACTGGGCCTTATGTATGAAAAGTGTCTAGCAGTAAGAGTGTCTTTGTTGCCCATAGCAACCAATCGGATCTCATAACAACCAATCAGGGTGCAGCTTTCATTTCATATAGTGCTCTGGAAAAATTAAAGCTGAGCTCTGATTGGTTGCTATGGACTCTGATTGGTTTCTATCGGCTCTGATTGGTTGCTATGGGCTCTGTTTGGTTGCTGTGTGCACTTATTGGTTTCTATGGGCTCTGATTGGTTGCTATGGGCTCTCTATGTGCTGTTATGGGCTCTGATTGGTTTCTATGGGCTCTTATTGGTTGCTATGGGCTCTGATTGGTTGCCATGGGCCCTGATTGGATGCTATGGGCTCTGATTGGTTGCTATGGGCTCTGATTGGTTGCTATGGGCTTTAATTGGTTGCTATGACCACTATTTGTTCGCTATGAGCTATGATTGGTCGCTATGGGCCCTAATTGGTTGCTATGGGCTCTGACTGGTTTCTATGGACTCTGATTGGTTGCTATGAGCTCTGATTGGTCGTTGTGGTCTCTATTTGGCGTCTGTGGCTGTGATTTGCTGTTATGGGCTCTGATTGGTTTCTATGGGATCTGATTGGTCACTATGGGCTCTGATTGCTTGCTATGGGCTCCGATTGGTTGCTATGACCACTATTTGTTTGCTATGAGCTATGATTGGTCGCTATGGGCCCTAATTGGTTTCTATGGGCTCTGAATGGTTGCTATGAGCTCTGATTGGTTGCTGTGGGCTCTAATTGGTTTCTGTGGGCTCTAATTGGCTGTTATGGGCTCTGATTGGTTTCTGTGGGATCTGATTGGTTGCTATGGGCTTTGATTGGTTGCTATGGGCTCTAATTGGTTGCTATGACCTCTGTTTGTTCGCTATGAGCTATGATTGGTCGCTATGGGCCCTAATTGGTTGATATGGGCTCTGATTGGTTTCTATGGGCTCTGAATGGTTGCTATGAGCTCTGATTGGTTGCTGTGGGCTCTGATTGGCTGTTATGGGCTCTGATTGGCTGTTATGGGAACTGATTGGTTGTTATGGGCTCTGATTGGTTGCTATGGGCTCTGATTGGTTACTATGACCTCTGTTTGTTCGCTATGAGCTATGATTGGTCGCTATGGGCCCTAATTGGTTGCTGTGGGCTCTGATTGGCTGTTATGGGCTCTGACTGGTTTCTATGGGATCTGATTGGTCGCTATGGGCTCTGATTGGTTGCTATGGACTCTGGTTGCTATGAACTCTGATCAGTTGCTATGGCTCGGATTGGTTGCTATTGGCAACAAACACAGTCTTACTGCTAGACCGTTTTAATACATAAGTTCCACTCTCTTTCGGCTTTTAGCTATTTTTTCTCAGCGACGACCCTTAGTTTCTCTTTGAACCTATTATTCTCCAGCAAATACTGAACGACCCGGCTTCACAGCTTCCCTTAGGCTTACTTGATCAGGCTCTGCAGACACCACGCTCCCCATCTGACACCAAAACACTCTCACATAAGGTCTATGTACTAACTGTCCCTTTGAATCAGTAGTGTGGAACTTCGCTTAGCATCACAATTCGCATCACTATGTCAGCGACAGACGTAGTCGCCCCCATCAGGGGTAACAGGTGCCCGAAATGGGGGCGACATAGGAAACACACGTTATATCTTGTTCATCATTGCAAAAACAGCAATAAACATTTCTTAAAGTGACAATTCCTTTTCATCTAAGGGAATAGTAGAAGGTTTACCCTGCTTGCACTAATCCTGGGTTTAAAAGGGGTTTCCAAGACTCTCAAAAACCTCCCTCTCACTGAACGAAAATAAAAAATTAACCCATGCTCGCCTTTCCATCTCCACCATTGCAGTGCCGCCAGAGCTCCAGTGCCCAGCACCGGTCCCTCACTGTGACAACGTGGTCATGGATCACATGGTGCTGCAACCAATCACTGGCATCAGCAGTCACATGACTATATGTACAACATGTGACCACAGAAGTCAGTGATTGGTTGAAACATCATGTGACCCATAAACATGGCATGAGAATTAAGGGAGCGGTGTGGGGCACTGGAGCTCTGGTGGCGAACATTGGTCACTGTGATCTGCAGAGGTCAATGCTGTTGGGCCTTCCGGTGGTGTTGCTGGGATGTGTAGTGCACCGGTGAGGAGACTCATCAATCTCAAGTCCAAAGCAAATGACCATCCAGTGTGTTTAGAGTAAAAGCAGGTATTTTATTTAGTAGAAGAAAGCCATAAGCAAAAAGCTAAAAAATGCAGGTTGAAAGGAAAATCCGCTTTCGCGTTTCAAACCACATAGGGGTTCTTGATCACAGCCAGATTACAGGCCACAGTTCACACAGTTGTCTCTGCAGGCTCTATACGTCTCTATAGGTTTCTCTTTTTCTTCTGGGTGCATTCCCCATATCCACTTCAGAAATCCTGCAGCATTTACATAGCTCAGCAGGGTTTCCTACTATCACTACCACCCTACCCCCCTGCTCTCTGCTGATGATTTTAGATTACAGGCCTCAATCATCCGAACCTCCCATGCACATCTCCAAAACTTCACACGTGCTGCACCAGCTCTCTGGAACATGCTACTGCGGGTGATCAGGCACACTCATAACCCTCATAGTTCTAAGCGCACCGTGAGAATACATCTTCTTACCCTACCAAGATCCCTAATTGCTAACCCCCTAAATTCTGTTACACACACTTCTGTTATTCCCTGCACTGGGGCACTCACAGGCACTTACCTATATAGATTTCCTTTCTGGGTGGCAGGTTCATACAATGTATATGTAAACTACCCCATATTTATGAAACATGGCTGGACCGTTGTGTAAATTAAGCACTTCTTACCCTTCAACTCACCCACACACCTTAATAGATTGTAAGCTCCTGCGAAGAGGTCCCTCACACCTCGTGTCTGATCTGCAAGTAGCCATTTACAATGTAATGTTTGTCTTTTTTTTGTCTGTACCTATTACCGCTAAATAGTAAAGTGCTGTGGAATGTATGCACTATATCTATAAAGATTATTATTATTATTATTACTACTACCTATACTGCTGTGCAAAACCAGGTAAAGAGCCTCTCTTCCCCTCCCTTGCAAACCACCTGATGTTCCTTAATCACTTTGCCTCAGTGATTTTTTTTTTCCTTTATCACTCAGTGGGTGTGCTTTGAAGCCAGGCTCAGTTCAGGAACACTCCCCTGTAGTAGGCATGACCTGAGCAGAGAGTGATCCAGCTGCTTTCACTTTTTCCAGCCTGTAGTTTGCAAGTGAATAGAAGTAATTACATCAGAGTAATTACAGGGAAGGAAGAACTGTTTGTTTATCTCTGAGTCCTGCTGGCAGAACTTAATAATAGGAGGAGAGGACAACAGTTCAGAGCTGGGGGATTGTGTACTGCTGTCATGAAAATGATGACTGCAGCTCTGTACTGTTTACACAGGGGTTCATAAGTCCTAACTATGATCACTATTATGGCAGCCAATACAGAGCTATGGGGTTTACATATTTTTGTGAGCACAAAGTCTAGCACAGATAACTATGGAGGGAAGTCCTAGATTGCAATGCAGTCTGGGACTTGTAGGAAAGAGATGCTGGAAAACTACTGACACTCCCACAAGCAGAAAGTTTCACTGCAAAAAGAGGATCTCATGACAGATGAATAAGGAAGTAAAAGAAAAGAAACACACAAAGGGGGTGGAATATTTTTACTTTTCGGTATAAATGCTGTTTATAATATTCTATGAAATCTTAAAACTCATGGATAACCCATTTAAAGCACCTGTGCACACTTTTAAAGTGCACTGTCATCATCATCATCAACGCAACAATAACCCCTGTATACACATATATACACAATAAACATTTAAATACGCACATAAGACTACTTGTAGGGTGATCGTACATTCTTAAAAAATAAAAGGTTTTAAAGGTGCACACCAGACTCTATAGAAATCTGGAGTAATGATTGTCCCAAAAACCTCCTCTTGTGCACAGTAGGGAATCCCGTCGGACCTCAGGTGTATTCACTGATAAATCCAATATGATGTGTCGTCCTCTAGCACCGTAATATTTAAAATCATATACTTTATTCATAACATTTTAAAACCATGTGGCTCCCATCCTCTAACGCGTTTTGGGCTACTCGACCCTTACTTGTAGAGGGCTATACAAAAAATGTCAAAAGTGTCAGGTACGTACCTTGCAGGTATCCTGTTATACACCACCTGATAGCAGAGACATGACCAACTGAGGTCGCACTGCCACATTATGTAAAATGGGAGAACAGAAAAACCATAAATTTACCCAATGGCAAACATAAGGTTTAGAGCTATGTGTCAGAAATACAGAGCCCTTACCCTTCTAAATTAAATATAGGTACAGTTTCTTTTCCTAAATAACTTCCACCATTCCTTATATTTCAAAGCACCAAAAATATCAGATGTGAACCATTACTGTAATGGAGGTGGGCATTTACCGTCTCCACTGCAGTCAGCAAGGTACTTAGAAATTCCTGTGTTTGAACATAGAGAGGTTTTTGAGATGATGCAATAGAGATAAACTTGAAATTACTTTTATCCTTCCATTTGGATCTAGCTGTAAAATAGAAGCAGCTCCTTAAGGATTTGCTAACATTATTATTTCTTAATGCAACCTTTCAAAAACTGAACGGAAATTTACTCTCTTCCAAGCAAACAAAATCCATCTTACACTGGCCAAACAAGTGTCTTCTCTGAAAAGAAGAGTCACCCATCTGTTTCAGGGTACGTGTCCCTCATCAGTGCAGAGCAGGGTATCTGTTGGCTTAGATGCCTGGGATGAAGCTTGGGGGAGAAGGGAATACTGGTTTCTCACTGAAGGGATCAGTGATATGGGAACTTATTTCGAGACAGTGCTCCATGAAAATGAAAATTCCCAAAGTAGAAATCTCTTATTAGCTAAACCAAAAAAAGAAGCGCTATCTATCTGTAGATAGCTGCATTATGGTTCCTGTCTGAATAATAAATTCCATACCACTGGTCTCTTCATTGAGAATTAGTACCCTTCCCTCAAGCCAATATCCTGCTCTGTACTGATAAGTATCATGAGCCCTTAAAAGGGTGTTCCCGCTATTGACTGATGGTATATCGCTAGGCATATCACTGATTGTCAGTCTAAATTAACCTTCAAAAACACATCTCACTGAATTGCTATGTAAGGTTAAAACTTAACTTTTACCCTTATTATTTTAATAAACAAAAAAGTGTGCCCCAACCTCATGAAAAAATTATACATGCATAGGAGAAATAGTAAGAAACAGTAAAGGACTCACGTGACCCAGATATATGTAGGATATTCACAGGAGTCGTATTTCACTGATAATCTTCATATGAACCATTGGTAAATAACGTCCTGTACCCTATTAAATCCCTTTCTCTATAGCGGGGAACTGCCCTGAAAAGGGCGCCCCACACATCACCAGTGGCACCGTAGACTGTGCGAAAAACAATAAACAAAACATTCTAACATGTTCCCCTGCTTTCCACTCACAGTTCTTCAGGGGAATAAATATAAATACAAAAATAGGATACAAAGGACCCAAGATATGGGTCAGAGAATAGAAGATAGTTGTTTGTTGGTTTTTAGTAGGCAGTTTCCCGTAATACCATATGATAAGCCTTTCTGTACAGCGGAGGAATTTCCCCGAAAAGAGCACCTCTGCTACTGGTATTTATGTTTGCTCCCCTGAAGAACCACGACTACAAAGTGGAGAAATGCGTTGGTACCTTTTGTCTATAGTTTTTAGCACTATGTTAGGGTATGTTCACACTGTGTTGGATTCATTTTTGGATACGTTTTTAGATGCATGTTTGGATCCTTGTTTCAGACCCTAAACGGACCCAAACAGGCATCTAACAATGTGCAGTGTGATTGACATTGCTTTCAATGTAAAACACGCATCGGGGTTCAGACAAGTGATCGCTAATGCGTGTTTACATGCGTCTTTGTAATGTGTCTTTCGGATCCGTTCAAAGAATTGTCAGGTCAATTCTTGGTCCGAAAGACGTAGCAGGCGCCCTATTTAAAACCATAGAGTTAGTTTCTGCTGCAGTCAAGATGCATCCAAACATGCACCTGCATATTGGATACGTGTTGGATGCGATTTACACAGCGCTTTTGAAAGCATTTTTCAGATCCAAAACGGATGCAAAGAAGCATCCAACACACCGTGTGAACAGACCCTTACAGTATATAGGCTGCAGTCGGTGAGGAGCGGGGGCGCTCTTTTCAGGGCGGTTCCTCCACTTTACAGGAAGGATTATCATAGGGTTTAGGTTAGTTATACCATCTGTCTGTTCAGGATGCTATTTACCAATGAATCATATCAAGTTCAGTGAAATATGACATCTGTGAATATCCTACACATATCTGGGTCACATGAGTCATTTACTGTTTCTTAACCTTTTTCCTATGTATGCATCCTTTTTTCATGTACGCTGACCTTTATTCCCTGCTTCTAATGAGGTTGTTGCACCTGATTTTGCTTATTAGAAAAGTAAGAGTGAAAGTTACGTTTTAACCTCACATAGCAATTCAGTGAGATATGCCTTTAAAGTCTGATAGGTGCGAGTCTGACCCCTGGGACCTGCACCTATTTCAGGAACGGGCACCAGAAAGTGTTTCCTCAGAACAGAGAGCTGGCCGCACTTGCAACAACTGTCCATTCTGTTCTATGGGAGTTCTGAATGCAGTCAAACCCAACGTTCACTTGTCCTGGGAACTCCCATAGAACAGAATGGCGAGTCATCTGCAAGCTCTATTCCATTCTGAGCCGACACTATTGGGGGACCCTTTCCCCCAGGTCACATCTATCAGATTTATATGATATATATAGATATTCCATCAAAGTCTATAATGGGTATAACCCTTTAGGGTATGTTCACACAGCGTATTTGGGCCGCGCATTTCGCATCGTATTTGCGCCTTATATGCGGCGAAATGTGCGGCGCAATTACGGTAATTTACAGCTCTCATAGAGAGTTATGAATTACGCATCGTACGCCCGGGGAGAGAAGTGACATGTCCATTGTTCGCGGCGCTTATATCCCCCCTCCATGCTATGGGAGTACGCGTTGATCAGCGCGTGCTTCCAAAAACACCCGGCGTATTGGGGCATGTACTGTATGCGCCCCAATACGCCGTGTGAACATACTCTTAATCTGCAGATGGGAGTCTCATCTTTTTAGAAGAGATTCTGGTTTGGCCATCATGACATGGTTTTCTTCTTACTGGAGGGGAGAAAATTTGCATAATTTTTCCCATGGGGCATTGATTAAAAAATACTTCTCTATACCTCTGGTCTCTCCAATTATTAATAGCAAATGATTTCTTTCCACTATGCGACTTTGTATCAATGGTCCTACCTGTGATGACCAAGATGGATATAAGAAGACCTTCTCGGGTAGACCCTCTGTTCTTCTCCCTTCTGATGATTGTGAGTTTGTAAGATTTGGATCCACAGTTCCTGTCTGTTAGCTGAAAGAGAGATATCACGGCCGGGTTGCTGGAATAACTACAACGAAGGTCTTTTCTATTTTTCAAGATCCGTCTTGTAGAATAGGTGTAGTTCCTTAAAAATTCCGCCAACTCGTGAAGCTCACAGCTACAGTTCCAATAGTTATGGCCCAAGTTTAAGAGGGTGAGATGGGGCAGAAAAGAGAATATGTCGTTCAGTTTTGTCAGTCTGTTCTTGGACAAGTCCAGTTCCTTGAGTTGCTGGAGGTTTCGAAAAGTCCCTTCGTAAATAAAAGTGATAAAATTGCTGGAAAGGTCCAAGTGCTCTAGATGTTGAAGAGCAGTGGATCCCAAACTGTTAGACGTCAAGTTTGTGATGTGATTTCTGTTGATCTCCAGTCTAATAAGACGTTGTGTGTTCCCAAACCACGTCCCATCGATGTTACTAAAGTAGTTACTATTTAGCTGTAGAGTTTTTAGATTCTGAAGGGGGAAGAAGGTCCTGTTGGTGATGGATGTAGAAGATATCTGGTTATAGTCCAGGACTAAGGTCTGCAGTTGGGTGAGGTTGGTAAAGGCTCCATTTTGGATCTTCTTGATTTTGTTGCCACTTAATCTAAGCTGTGTGAGGTCTACTAGATGAGAGAAGCTGTTAATTCCGATAGAAGATACTTCTCCTTCTGTGATAATCAGAACCTTGGTGCTGCTAGGAATAGCTGGAAAAAGATAGAGGACACTAGTGATACATGTTAAAATCATGCCCTGCTACCCCTCAAGCTACAACCTTGCCTATGGAAATGATATAACAGGGCATTATGGGAAAGGAGCTGAGAAGCTTGAGCGCCCTCTATTGGATGTAAAAAAAAAACACCTCAATTTGCTTCTGACTCACTGACTCTTTAAAAAGAAAAAGGGATATTAATCAAGCCAGTATCACTTATCTGCATACAGCTGTTTCAGGGTTTTGCCCCTCATCAGTGCAGAGCAGAGCGTACTGGCTGACTGGATGGGAGGCAATGAGTGGCTCAGAAAGGGGAATATCTCTCCTTGGGGAGAGCACCATATTGGTGTGTGGAGTTTTGAGGTTGCCTTTTTGCCATCCACTAAGCATCTGCAAATCAAAAGGCATTTCCCTTGTAGCTACCTTGTAAGTCAGAGGGTCAAAGTCATTTTTAGCAAAGACCAAATTATGGTTGACCTCAAAGGGCTGTGGTGCATCATGTAGTCAGTTCAAGACAAAGTTATCCTTTAAAGGGGTTTTCTCACCACAGCGATTAGCTTTTAGCAGGTAGGGAAAAGTAAATGAAGACTTTTGCCTACTACATTGCTTATCTTGAATTGTTAAGGAGATTAATGAGATTTTATCTACTGCCAGTGTAGTTTCTATTGGTTACCTCTCTCTCCTCTCTCATTGCTACAAGCCGCCGTCCAACCATGGTGAGTCACTCCCTGCTGAGTCTTCTCTCTATCACAGGAGCTTGTTTACCTAAGTTAATGACAAGTCTTAATCCTTAGAGCTCTATGCACAGCATTGTAACGTCGCTGTAACAAGAATAGCTAGGAATACTAGAGCTGATATTCCAATCACTGCTGTAGAACCATCCACAGCCGGAACAGGAAATGTGAGTTTGAAGCTGGGCCAGTAAAACAGCATGATGACATAACCTTTTTAACCTCCTAACACTGATGCCTATTTTTTTCACGTTAGTTTTTCCTTCCTCGCCTTCCCAGAACCATAACTTTTTTATTTTTTCATCTACATAGACATATGAGGGCTTTTATTTTGCAGGACAAGATGTACTTTCTAATGCTGTCATTTATATTACCATAGAATATACTGGGAAATGGCAAAAAAATTCTAAGTGGGGCAAAATGTGAAAAAAACCTTAATTGCGCCATTTTTGCGGGTATTTTGTTTTTATGGCGTTCAATCTTCAGTATAAATGATGTGTTCTCTGTATTCTACTGGTTGATTTGCATCCAACAATACCAAACATGTACGGTTTTCTTTATGTCTTGGTGCCGTATAAAAATTCCAAACATTTTCTATCTTTGAAATTTGCGCCACAGGGACATTTTCTGCGACCCATAACTTTTTTGTACTAACCCCTATAGACGTGAGTGAAGGACATTTTTTTGTAATTTTTATTGCTACCAGTTCGGAATACATGGGACTTTTTTGGTTAAATTTAATCCAATTTTTCTGGGACGTGAAATGGCCCAAAAAAATGCAATTGTGGCATTTGGAATTTTTTTCTTCTACGGTATTCATTTTATTTGTAAAATGGCAAAAGGGGGGTGATTTACATTTTAAAACTTTTTTTTTTTTTTTAACTTTAAAGGGGTTTTGCCACAAATTAAAATTGACGTGGGAAGCTTTCGAATTGAATAATAAACATTTTCACCATTCATCATTATTAAAAATGTTCTACCGTTTTTGTTTTAGCTGCTCCTTTAGTGATCGATTGTTTACAGCTCGTCTCCAGGGGATACGACCAGGGCTGAGAGCTTCTTAGTCCTGGTCAGACATGCTCAGACATCACCTCTCCTGTCAGACAGCTACTGAGTGTTCAAGCCCCGGGTGTTGTCATTCTACTCCTGTCCTCTGCTCTCCTTAGTAATTAGTCAAACAGTGCAAATAAATAAAACAAAAGAAACCTCAATGAGGTCTGTGCATTGATAAATAGAAAAAAAATTGACAAGTTTGGTTTCTGCAGGGATTTGCACCTTGGACCCTTGTGCTGTGAGGCAAAACATTTACCACTCAGCTACATTGTAGCTACTCACAGCTCCATACATAAACAGACCTTTCTTTGACTAGATAGAGGAAAGGCCTGGTGATGTTATCCTGCTGGGTCACATGATATGCAATTCAAACAAATCACGCACGCCCCCTTCTGAGCACAAAGGGCTGAAGAGCTGGATACAGGAGGTATAAAATGAGATCGTGGCAAAACCCATTTAACTTTGAGTCTCTAGGGGGTTCGATCATTTATACAGCCTAATGGATTGTATAAACAATGATGTCAGTTTTACTACTTCCTGCCCCAGGAACAGAAAACATGGCGGTGATGGAAGCCTTCACAAGTCTTCCAGCTGCCATGTTAAGCGATTGGAAGCCTGCGGCGCCCCGATCGTTGCCGCTGCATCTGAGGGGCACCATCCCATGCTGTAACCGCCGAGTGTAAGCTGCAATTAGCAGCTAACACGCGGCAGCTATGTAGCGGGATCGCGCTGCAATCCCGCTACAAAGCCCATTACCGGCACTAGGACGTACTCATAAGTCCAATGTCGGCTACGGGGTTACGGTTGTATAACAGCCATTCCTTTCCACCTTCTTAGCATCAAGCTTCCTACCTCGGAGGGTGCCTGGATAGGGCTGTCAGATCTCTGCCATCGCCTTTGAGATGCCGAACAGAGTGGCACCCACTCCCTCTGCTAGTGCCGCCACCTCTGCCTAGTGCTGGCTGCATCCTCTAGGGAAAGTGGAGAGCCCCTTCTTCTGTATCTAGACCTTGTCCATCCCTGGTCACTGTGTCTAAGCTCTCGCGGGCCAATGAAAAGGACATGAAGGTCCGGATTCGACCTGTGGGCCTTGAGTTTGACATATGTCCTTTAAATCAATGTCTGACCCATAAAATAGCCTTGAAACATGACTGGGATTTATCAGACAAACCAGAAAGAGAAACAGCCCCATCTGGAGACAGCTATTGCCCCTCATCAGTACAGAGCAGAGTTCTGGTTCTTTGGTTGGGAGGAGGCCTTTGATGTCGGTTAATGTTTCTTATTATGGAGACCAGAAACTGGCATAGGCCTCCACAAGGAGAAACACTGCCCCCTCAGACCCACTTCAGACAAGCAGTACCCTGCTCTGTAACATTGAGGAGCAATAACCCCCAAATGCTGTCTACAGACAGTTTATTTTCTTTATGGAGAAGTTCTGGTTCGACTGATAATCCCGGGTTTTAAAGATCTTTTATGTATCAGGCATTGACTTACATGGTGGCTACTCTCAATAGGAGGCACTAGAGAAACAGCTCACTGCATTTTGGAGGAGAACTAATTTACATACATTTTTCCCAGGAGCATTGCCTGGCCTATAAGACACCCTTTACCCTCTGGTATTCGCCACAAGGACAAAGACTGCTCCCCTAGAATTTCTGGAAATTTAGTCAAGCGTTCAAGTGAATAGGACTGAGAAGTAATACCAGACACAGACCAGTAATAAGAATAGAAGAAAGGCAGCTTATGTTCTTCTTATGAGATCAGTCCCCTTTAAATTTCTTCTAGAAGGCTCATGGGAAAGAGCTGGGGCTCTGCAGTGCTACCTATAGGATATAGCACTCCTCAAGTTACTGTATAAGTCTTCTCACACCTACATGGTGCCTCTTTTGACCTAAGTCTAGAGCCGCTCATATAGCCAAACAGTATTCTACTCTGCACCGATAAGGGACAAACACCATGAAAACGCTGTCTGCAGATGAATAACTGGTATGGCATTAATTCCTTTCACATTGCAAGGCTCAGTGAATCAGATGTGTCATGAGAAATGCTTCATCCAATAGGTGGCGCTGTAGCGTCCCGACTCTTTTCCCATGAGCCTTTTTCATATACAGGCAGTCCCTGTGTTATGAACGGGATAGGGACTGTAGGTTTGTTCTTAAGTTGAATTTGTATATAAGTCGGAACAGGTATACTTATTAAGCATAACAACAGCACAAAAGGTTCTTTTTAAGTTTTGGATAGTGCAGGGAAGGGTTTTCACATTTGTTTTGCTGTCTGTGTCCCTGTTAAGCAGCTTTCTCCTCATTTTCACCTCCTGTGCTCCTGTGGCATGCTGGAACTTGTCATTCCACAGCTACTATTTGCTGGGGAACATGGAACTACAAGTGCCAGCGTGCCCCATAAGTCTCTGTTTGTAACTAGGGGACAGATGTAAGTCGGGGCAGTGTAAGTCGAGGACTGCCTGTATATATAGATTTCAGTGCAGCGATTAAGGCATAATTCTCTACACACCTACATGGTGCCTCTCCCTAATGAGAAACCTTACCCCTTTTAAATCCCCTCTAAGGCATGAATGCTAATTTTTTTTTCCCTAAAATGTTTTTTAGCGCTAGGAAACAACCTTCATTCTTGGCATATGTATTTTATTTTGGACAAATGAAAGCAGTTAATGGTTTTCAGCTTGTACTGAAGAAAATGAGCTGTAATAAGATAGAAATCACATCTTCTCAGTGTGTTCATTTAGGAAACAGCAAAAAAAATAGACTGGCATTAAAAATACAGCTTCAGCGATAATGTGCTCAGACACCAGTCATAGAAGCTGCCGCACCAACTCTACTAATGATGCTACAGATTGTTTTTTAAAGACATAGAGATAAGTCATTAAGTGGAAGCCGTGCTCTCCCGAAAACACTAAATGTCCATATGTAATTGTTAAGAGGCATCTCGCTGTAGAACTTGCTGCTTGCCGCCAACGTGTAGACCGTGCAGGCAACAACGGGAGGCGATCGACATAATATGGTTTTCAGACATAAACTTTTTAATAGACTCTTTCGTAGCGTTCAGTGGAGCCAAGTATGTATGGAGGCCTACAGTATTCCAACCTAAAACCTCAAGGCATTATGGGAAAGGAGCTGAGAAGCCCACAGCACCCTCTATTGGATGTAACAAATCCTCAATTTGCTTTTGACCCACTGGGTCTTGAGAAAGCAAAAGGGATATTTAGCCAAGCCAGTATCTCTCATCTGCATACAGCTTTCGGGATGTTTGTCCCTCATCAGTGCAGAGCAGAGCGATACTGGCTGGCTGTGTGGGAGGCAATGAGTGGCTCCATGTTCCCCTTTCTGAACCTAAAACCTCATGAGAGGCATATGTACGTCTAAAGAGGACCAATTCAAGCCTTCAGCCTGGCCATTTGGTCAATATTAGGGCAGACTCACATCTGCGTCAGAGGTTCTGTTGCAGAGGGGGCCCAGGATTCAATGGGGTCAGTCAGGCTTCCATTGTGTTGTCCACCGTTTTAACTGCAGACATTGGGCCACATGTATGAAAACTGTTTAGGTCTAAAACTAACTTTTTTGCCCATAGTAACCTATGGGCAAAAAAGTGAGTTTTAGACCTAAACAGTTTTCATACATGAGGCCCATAGTGTTGAATACTGTGGTATTTGTTCCAAAATTTGGGACAAAATCTACAAAGAAGTCTCTGAATGGATTCTCCGATTCATATGTCAACCGGGACCCTGTGGTACAGCTATGGGGCAGAGGAAGCCGTTGTCATCAGGTTAGTTTCCTTGGTTCCAGATACTACATAAAACAGACCTGTGACATTTCTTGACAAGTTTTAGTAAGTACAGGCAGTCCTTGACTTAGATCGTTCCGACTTACATCTGTCCCCTACAAACAGAGACTTATGGGGCATGCTGACACAGGGCCGGGACGATGCATAGGCAGAGGTGGGCGATCGCCTAGGGCGCCACCTCTGCCCATCACGTGGGGGGCGCTGCGCGCATAGACATTAGTGCGCTGCCGGCCACCCGGTGCTCTGACAGACACAGTCAGACTAATAGGATTGATGTTGAAGCGCGGCGCTGCTATTCACGCCGGCTGCCCGGCGCCGCGGTCTGACAGACACTGTGAGTGACAGTGAAGCAGGTGCCTGGCTGCCTGCAGCACAGCGCTCAGCTTACCAGTGGCCGCTGGTGCTGCTGCTCGGTCCGCCCACTGTCCCTCCTTCTTCTGCTGCTCGGCCAGCCCAACGCCCCTCCTTCCTCTGCTGCATGGCGCCGTCTTCTGCGGATCATATGACCACAGACGCCGCCGCGCAGCTACGTTCCTCACTCTGGACCGGTGTTCTATGCGGCAGCGGCTGACGTAGGAGCTGAGTCGGGTGATACTTCACCTTGCTGCTGCGTTAGTGCATGGGATTGGCCAGGGGGACATGTTGTGATGTGGAGTAAACTCTCTCTATATATATATATATGGTGGTACATATCATAGTAGTACAGAGAGAGACTTGATACACAAGATTGATATAGTCTCTGACTGGACAAAAAATTGAATGGAACTTTTTTCCATATCCAAAGGCAGATATATATATTTCTCTCTCCCCTTGTCTCCTGCCCCATTCATACTCGTCTCTCTCTCTCCTTGTCTCCTGCCCCATTCATACTCGTCTCTCTCACAACTTGTCTCCTGCCCCATTCATACTCGTCTCTCTCTCTCCCCTTGTCTCCTGCCCCATTCATACTCGTCTCTCTCTCCCCTTGTCTCCTGCCCCATTCATACTCGTCTCTCTCCCCTTGTCTCCTGCCCCATTCATACTCGTCTCTCTCTCCACTTGTCTCCTGCCCCATTCATACTCGTCTCTCTCTCCACTTGTCTCCTGCCCCATTCATACTCGTCTCTCTCTCCCCTTGTCTCCTGCCCCATTCATACTCGTCTCTCTCTCTCCCCTTGTCTCCTGCCCCATTCATACTCGTCTCTCTCTCTCTCCCCTTGTCTCCTGCCCCATTCATACTCGTCTCTCTCTCTCTCCCCTTGTCTCCTGCCCCATTCATACTCGTCTCTCTCTCCCCTTGTCTCCTGCCCCATTCATACTCGTCTCTCTCTCCCCTTGTCTCCTGCCCCATTCATACTCGTCTCTTTCTCCTCCTGTCTCCTGCCCCATTCATACTCGTCTCTCTCCCCTTGTCTCCTGCCCCATTCATACTCGTCTCTCTCTCCCCTTGTCTCCTGCCCCATTCATACTCGTCTCTCTCTCTCCCCTTGTCTCCTGCCCCATTCATACTCGTCTCTCTCTCTCCCCTTGTCTCCTGCCCCATTCATACTCGTCTCTCTCTCCCCTTGTCTCCTGCCCCATTCATACTCGTCTCTCTCTCCACTTGTCTCCTGCCCCATTCATACTCGTCTCTCTCTCTCCCCTTGTCTCCTGCCCCATTCATACTCGTCTCTCTCTCCCCTTGTCTCCTGCCCCATTCATACTCGTCTCTCTCTCTCCCCTTGTCTCCTGCCCCATTCATACTCGTCTCTCTCTCCTCTTGTCTCCTGCCCATTCATACTCGTCTTCTCTCGTTCCCCTACTCTCCTCCTTGTCTCCTGCCCCATTCATACTCTTCTCTCTCTCTCTCCTCTTGTCTCCCTGCCCCATTCATACTCGTCTCTCTCTCCCCTTGTCTCCTGCCCCATTCATACTTGTCTCCTGCAGCCCCGCTCACTGCGCTTTTCGCATCCGCTTTCAGGATGCAGAGCGCAGCTGATATGTATCCGGAGTGTGGAGCGCTTTTGGACAGGTGCCAAAAGCGGACTCCATTATCTCCTATGGGCTTTCACTTGCGTAAACCGCAATAACAATTGACATTTCAATTCTTAAAGCGGATGCGAAAAGCGCAGCGCAGGAGATCCCTCAAAAGCGCATCGTGATCTCCCGTGAGAACAGCGATGCGCTTTTGCCATTGAACGCAATGTTAATCACACTTACAATTGTTAGATCCGTTTTGCGGATCCGTAAAACGGGTCACAAAAACGTTATGTGAACAAGCCCTTACAGTAATTTTGAAATCTCAACTACACGCAGCTGGGGTGGGAGGGAATGCGGGGGGAGGGGGGGTTTTCCTCATGTGCCTAGGGCACCAAAATGGCTTGTCCCGGCCCTGTGCTGACACTTGTAGTTCCATGTTCCACAGCAGATAGTAGCTGTGGAGCGACAAGTTCCAGCATGCCACAGCAGCACATGAGGTGAAAATGAGGCGAAATCTTCTTAGCAAGGGCACACACAGCAAAACAAATGTAAAACCCTTCCCTGCACTATCCAAAATGAAGGAAAAAAACTTTTGTGCTGTTGTTGCATTTAATAAATATACCTGTCCTGACTTACATAAAAATTCAACTTAAGAACAAACCTGCGTCCCTATCCCGTCCGTAACCCGGGGACTGCCTGTACTTGTGTTTTGCATGAAATAGCAATTCTGGAACATCTTATCTTAGAACTTTGTGTAGTGCTGTTTCTTTGTTAGACTCCACACCTGAGTTACGATCTCACTTATTCTGCTCAAATTTATGAACAGAAAAATGTAAATAATGGCAGTGTCGGGTCCATTACAAGCAGGACACCAACGGTAAGCTGACTATATTGACCATAATAGGGTCCGTCTGGTTTAAGTCATGGCATCCATCATCTGAATAGAAAAAAAAATAGGTCAAAATAATGCATTAGTTTAGACACATAAACCAAAAGAACAAACCAAAGAAACAAACGTAAACCAAAAATAAACCAAAAAAACTAAAATAAAACAGAACACCCAAAATCAAACAACAAACAAAACATTAACCAAAATAACAAACCAAAAATAAATCAAAGCAAAAGGAAAAAAAAACAGAACAAACCAAAAATGCAAAAAAAAACAACAGCAAACCTAATATAAACCAAAATAACAAACCAAAAAATAAACAAAAAGGAAAAAAATAAACCAAAAGAACAACCCAGAAAAACAAAAGTAAACCAAAAAAGCCTGAACACGAACAACAAGCCAAATATGTAGTAAACTAAAAATAACAAGCCCCAAATAAGCCAAATCAAAAAATAAAAATAAACCAAAAAACAAACAAACCAAAATAAATAAATAAACCAAAGCAATAAATAAAAATCAACCCAAACAACAAACCAAATATAAACCAAAAATCAACCAAAACAAAAAAAGCTCAAACCAAATATAACTCAAATATGAACCAGAATAAAAATAAACCAAAATAACAAATAAAAAATAAATCAAAACAGGGATCCAAAAATAAACCCAAATAACAAATAGCACTGTCACGTCAAGGGAGGTGCAGTGAGCCCTAACTGGAACCCAGCCCACTGTCCCTGCCTACTTGACGTGCTGCCCTAGGCGGCAGACGGCAACTGGGCGACAGTCCCTGCTCTGCTAAAGTGCTGGGGACGTGAGGAAGTAGAATAGTCAGACAGTCCGGGTCAATATCAAATAGGAACGCCAAAGCCACAAATCAGAACCAGAGGGATAAACGTAAACAAGCCGAGGTCAAACACGAACGGGAGCGAGGTACAAAATCAGGAGACAAGCCGGGGTCAGGAGAACAAGCCGAGGTCAGGAATACGGATAAGCAAACACAAAAACAAACAACAAGGTAGCCAGGAATATCACAGGCGCAGCAGTCAGCTTTCAGGGAGTTTAAATGGGATTCCCGGATACCGCCCCTGCAGCTGATTGGAGCGGCCTCCGGGTCCTCCCATTGGCTGGTGCACTCGCCCCCTGTCAGGAGTGGCTGGGCCCCTGTCACTCACAGAGCTGTCAGCAGCAAGTGTATCAGGGAGGGAGCGCACATCAGCTGTTGCAGCCTGTCTGCAGTCTGAGCACAGCTTAGCCCTGACAAGCACACTGTGACTTTTTTTGGTTTCCTTATTAGTTCTTTTTGCTTTTGTTCTTGTAATACTACATTATATTGCAATCTAATTGCAAGTAATGAGGAGCCGTGACGGGGCTTGCAAGCTTGTTGATAGTGGCCACTGTATCAACTAATACCTCATATTTGGTAGTTTTGTCATTTTTTTCCTCAAAAGTACTGGGGAGCGGAGGGTGTCTGTATTTTGTTTTGGATAAATAAAAATTGCTGGGCAGCCTGCACAATCGAATAGTAGTGGCGTAATAGGCTGTAAGCAAGCATGGTGCCCCATACGTATCTGCATAAATGTCACCCTTTTATATCACCTTGTCTATACGTAATTATAATACCAGCAACCACCCCTTCATGCATAGAAGTTGTGTGAGTGGTTGTATTATCTGTATTTTTGCATTTGTGTAATCTCCCCATGTATTACACTGTGGCTTTTCTGCATACTGGTGTAAACAGGTATTAATTCACTGTGCAGTTTTTCATCATCTAATTGTCCCTCTAGTGAAGGGATGTGTGAGCTGCTGCTCAGCAATTACCTGCACCTGTTTATCTTTCCCAAGTAGCACAGGGGCTTGTGTTGCCTTCTACCGGGTTCAATCTCTAGTCCAGCCAATGAGTTGTAAGTACGGCCTTTGGTGTGTTTTTGAGTAAATAAAGTCCCATTTTTCTGTGATCTTTTTTGTCAAACAAAAAAATCTGAATTATCAGAGGTTCTGTATTTTTTTATTCTGAATTAAAAGAATGTTTTCATCATTTTTTTTTGTAGTATTTTATAATGAATCTCTAGTGTTGAGAACTGGGAATTATTTCATAAATGCATCAAGCAGCGGTAGGAAAAAAAAAATAAAAACCCAAAAAATTCAAAACAAAATATTTGCTGAAAAAACAGTTCTGGCTTTCGATAGCCTTGAGGAGAAAAAGTATTTATTCTACCTTTGTGTTTGTCTCCTGGAATGTGACATGTGATGATTTCTGCAGTAAGATTCATCACTGGACTCTGTACAGAAGGGCCCAGAGCCCACACATCTAATGTTCTATCAGCAATATCCATGCCACTCGCTGACAGGACTCTTACCTATTATATACGGGAGTCCTTGACAGACGGTCGCCTCTTCTGAACAAACCACACAGGAAGAAGGACAGCTTTCCACTAAATAAAAGGATGTGCCGAGCAGGAGGACGATGACACCTGGAACACACATAAGGACAGAAAGACCTTTGTCATTTGAGCTATTAGTTGAGAAAGTGCTAATGATTGCTTAAGGCTCGGAGGACGGTGTCACGTCTCTCTCCTTTAGAAATGAATCTGTGAGGACTCATTATTCACGACGAGGCTTTGGAGACGGGCGAACACTACATCATGTACTGGAGTCTAATCCCTGAACCATAAGTAGAAGGACAAGATGGTTCTGTATCATAGAATTATGTTAATCTAAAAAATGTTCCACTTTAAATATTTATAAAATGTTAAAGGGGTTTTGCCACAAAGTAAAATTGATGTGGGAAGCTGCAAATGAAATAACAAACATTTTCACCATTCATTATTATTAAAAACTCTGCACCGTTTTTGTTTTAGCTGCTCCTTTAGTGATCCATTGTTTATATCTCGTATCCTGGGGATACGTCAAGGGAAGAGAGCTTCGCAGTCCGGGTCGCACAGGCTCAGACATCCCCTCTCCTCTCAGGCAGCTACTGAGTGTTCACACCCCAGGCGCTGTCACTCTACTCCCATCCTCTGTACTACTTAGTAATAAGTCAAACAGTGCAAATAAATAAAAAAGAAATGTCAGTGAGGTCTGTGCATTGATAAAGCGAAAAAAACAAAAAACACAGGTTTGGTTCCTGCAGGGATTTGAACCTAGGACCCTTGTGCCTGGAGGCAAAAACTTTACCTCTCAGCTACTCACAATGCTTTACATAAACAGACCTTTCTTTGACTAGAGAGAGGAAAGGCCTGGTGATGTCATCCTGCTGGGTCACATGATCTGCAATTCAAACAAATCACACACGCCCCCTTCTGAGCACACAGAGCTAAAGAGCTGGATACAGGAGGTATGAAATGAGATTGTGGCAAAAACCCTTTAAGTAACATGACAGTTGCTTCGCTTTTCTTATTTCACGTGGATTTTGACTTACATCCTATCTTTTGTCTGTTGTTTTATGCAGAGCTGTTACCATAATTTCACTGCTTGTCCTTGGAAACAGACTACCTTTGACCTCAACTCAAGGTCGACCTGGCCCACCAGAGTACCCGAGCATCCTCCGGTGGGCCGGGCTGTGATACAATCATCTACCCATAATATATCATGGCCCCAAAGATCTAGCAGAAGGCAATCTTATTTTCAACTGACATTAGAACCAATCTTCAGTTATCTGAGTAAACCCTGCATGTGCAACCATTATTTTAAAGTAGACTTACAAAATGTACTTAACCCCTTAACAACCACCCACTGTCTTTTAGCGTCACTTCCTCAGATGGAGGTTTGTGGCTTCAGTGCCGCAGCTGAACTAGGAACAGAACTTTAACTAACAGCTTTGTTCCTAAAGCAGCTTCCAGACATGGCAGAGGTCGGAGGCTTTGTCCTCCCACCTCATTTAACCCTTTAATTGCTGCAGTTCGAGATATAAGGGGAATCTCCTGCCTGATTAAGTCACTGGATTTCCCAGCGCCAAATGGAGCCAGGGCAAAGCCGTCACAGTCCGCTCTGGGGATATAGAATGGCCGTCTGTCTGTGTATTTAGTCTGCTGTTAGGGCACACTGGGTGTGGCCAGCCGCCTGTGTGATATGGACATAGAGCTTAATCCGTTAATGACCGCCCGCCTTTTTTTGGTGTCGGACATTTCAGGTCGTTCGTCTGCAGCGACGTCTTTTGGCGTCTCTGCAGACTTCGGGTTTGCAGCGCCGTAGCGGCGCTGAGAAAAGAGCTGTACTTCACAGCCCTGTTCCCAGCACAGCCTCTGCAAACCGCTTAATCCTTTGATTGCCGCGGTTCGTGACCGCAGCGTAATCAAAGGGCTTTCCCCTGCTCTGTAGGATGATTGAGACACCCGGTGACCCGACAGAGCCTGGGGAACGGCTGCACAGTCAGCCCTGGGGATCTAGAATAGCCACATGTAAGAAGCCAACGATCAGGGCAGACTGTGTGCTGTCCTGATCACTGCCTGTGTCACACTGACACAGATTATAATGTATTAGCATATATGAGTATTAAAAAATGTAAAACAGTTCTCCCTTCATGGAATTTAAAAGAAAAAAAGGAAAAAAACATTAAAAAAAGAGTAGAAAAAATAAATAAAATAAATAATACAATAAAAATAAATATTTAATAAATTATAATTGTGTGTACATAACACATACACATATTTGGTATCCACACGACCGTAATAACCTGTAGAATTAATCTAACAAGTTATTAAATGTGAAGTGTGAATGGTGTAAAAAATAGTTACAAAAATTTTTTTTAAAAGAAAATGAAAATAAATTCTGCAATGATTTATAAGCCTCATACAACTGCGTTATGGAAAAATAAAAAAGTTACAACTGTTGAAACGCACGGAGGCAAAAACTAAAAAATGTGCTGGTCATTAACCCCTTACCGACCTATAACGTATGAGTACGTCATAGCACCGGTAAGCGGCTTTGAAATGGGATCGTATCGCGATCCCATTTCATAGCCGCCGGGTGTTAGCGACTAATTGCAGATAACACCCAGCGGTTTCAGCGCAGGCGAGCAGGCGTCGTCGGCCGCCTGCGCTGTTTAACCCCTCAGACGCCGCAGCAAAGATGTCCGCGGCGTCTGAATGACTGAAAAGCGGGGCCGAGCACCCTTTTTCAGCCTGATCAGGACATCAGCGATAAGATCGCTGAGTCCCGACGGGTTAAAATGGCAGCGCAGAGCCTTGTGAAGGCTTTGATCGCTGCCATGTTCCTGTTTGCCCCACTTCCGGCCGCAGACAGGAAATGGGGAAACCGCCATCTTTGTACAGCCTAATGCATTGTCTATGCAATGCATTAGGCTGTATTAACGATCGCGCCCCCTAGTGGTCAAGCACCATAGGGTGACTAAATGTTAAACTAAAAAAAAAAAAGTTTTAAAGTACAAAAAAAAAGTATTAAAAGTTCAAATCACCCCCCTTCCCCCATTTTACAAAGAAAAACAATAAAATAATAAAAAAGTTACACATATTTGGTATTGCCGCGTCCAAAAAAGTCCGATCTATACAAATATAATATCATTTATCCCGTGCGCTGAACACCGTAGAAGAAAAAAAATTCCAAACGGCAAAATTGCGTTTTTTGGTCATTTCACGTCGCATAAAAATTGGAATAAAAGTGATAAAAAAAAAAGTCGTATCCATTTCAAAGTGCTAGCGATAAAAAGTACACTTCTGCGGGCAAAAATTGCCCCCCTCAATGACATCCGTAGGTATTTGTATAAAAAAGTTATTGGTCGCACAAGACGGCGCCGCAGCGCTAATTTCAAAGATAGAGAATGTTTGGAATTTTTTTACGGTACCAAAACATAACGGAAACCCTACATGTTTGGTATTGCCGGATGCGTATCAACCTGTAGAATACTGATAACACATTATATTTACCGAAGAATAAACTCCGTAAAAACAAAGCTTCCGAAACATGGCGCAAGTACTTTTTTTTTCACATTTTGCCCCACTTAGAATCTTTTTGCCGTTTCCCTTGTATATTCTATAGTAATATGAATAACACCACTAGAAATTACAACTTGTTCCGCAAAATAAAAGCCCTCATATGTCTATGTAGGTGGAAAAAGGCAAGGAGGAAAAAAATTTGGAGCCATACTATTATGACAATCCGTCAGGTAGGGGTTAATCCTTAGAGCTCTGTAGCCTTGTGCACTACAGATTATAAACCTCTACCACTCATCTCACTGTAACAGGAATAACTAGGAATAGCAGAGCTGATGTCAATCACTGCTATAGACCCCTCCACAGCCTGACCAGGCAGTGTGAGTCTGAAGCTGCCTGTGGCTCTGTAAAACAGCATGGCGAGACAACTCCTTTAATGTATGCGCCTACAAGAGTAGGCTCATACATTATAAGTGTATATTCAAGTCTAAAAATAGCTATCCCCATAACACAAAAGGGCAAAAAATAATACATAGATTATACACACACCAGAAAACTACAATTATTAAGTATCCACATGATCGTAATAACCTGTACAATTAATTAAACAGGTTATTTAGTGTGAAACATGAATGGTGTTAAAGTTAATTAAAAAGAAACAAATACAGAGAAAAGCTTTTTAATATTCAAGATGCAAAAAATGCAATAAACCACAGAGTAATTTATCTGTATCCTCAAACTTCGCCACGAAAAATACAACTTCTGCATAAAACAAGGCCCCATACAGCTGTGTCACTGGAAAAAAATGCAAAAAAATGCAAAAATAAAAATGCAAAAAAATGAAAAAGTTATGACACAAAAAAACATCCAGGTCTGGGAAGTTTTCATATCTCACTATGCAATGTTGTAACACTTACTTCCTTTAATCTGTGTCCACCTCTATCTTTACAGGGAAGACCAGAGTTCTCAGAAGTTGTGTCCAAATTAGAAGAATGTCTCTGCAACATTGAGGTAAGTGTTCTAGAAAGTGGCCATTAGAAGGGTTTTCTCACCACAAGGATTGGCTTTTAATATGTAGGGAAACATAAATACATTGCTCTTTTTGAGTTTGCTTTGGTCAGGAGATAAAGAAGATTTTATCTCCTCTTAGAGTACACAAGTTTCTCTGATCACCGACTACCTCTCCCCACCTCTCTCTCTCCTCTGTCTCTTACATGATTGCTCCACAAGCTGCCATTCGAACACGGTGAGTCATTCTGCAGGGAGATCTCTAGCAACTGAGATTGTTTACCTAAGTGAATGACAAGCTTTCACTCTTAAGAGCTATGCAGCCTTGTATACTACAGCTTATAAACCTTTTCTCCTCATGTCAGTGTAACAAGAATAGCTAGGAGAAAAGAAGAGGCTGATATGACAGTCACTACTATAGAACCACCCACAGCCTGACCAGGAAGTGTGAATCTGAAGCTGGCTGTGGCTCTGTGAAACAGCTGTATTGAGACAACCCCTTCAAAGTTTCCACTTTTCAGCACCTTGCAGGTCTTAGGTCAAACATCCTGTCCTGATGATTTTCTTAAAGGGGTTTTCTCATTACATTAAATGGTCTTCAGAATAAGGGGACAGTGTAAACAAGCAACTTTGCAATTGGATGTCATTAGCAGAGTTGTCTTGTTTTCACAGGATCCCTTATCTTCGTTTTCTGTAAACACTGTTCCCCAGTGCCGGTCGGATTCCACCTCCTTTCTTTTCATAGGCTGCCTGCGCTACTAATTTATATTCTGTCTGGCCCCTGGTTGTATTCACGGGAGCGTGCATTCCTGCCTCTCTCACCCAGAATAAGGGGCCGGCAGCATTTCTCTCTGCACAGCCAGCAGCTGCATCTGCAGCTGCCTCGGTGCCTAATGCTCCTGCGTCTAAGGGGCCGGCAACAATTTCACTCTATACAGCTAATAGCTCCTCAGTGACACTGAAGCTGCTTTTACAATCAGAAAACAGCAGAATTGTGCCTCGGTGCCTTGTGTAAACAGAAGGGAGAGGGATCTGTGCTCTGGATGAGTTCATAGAAGACTGGCTTCAACTGTAACAAACTTCCAGCTGTGAGAGGAGAAGACGTCAGTGCTCTGAGTTCATAGAAGACTGTCTAGACTGAATGCAGGCCTGTGGTATGTAAACAGCTCTTACAAAATAAGACTGCATAGGGAGAGGACAGTGACATGTGGACTCGGAGAGGAGGGGGGGGGGAGAGCACACTGACTTGGGAGCGAGCATGAACAGTGAAGGGGGGATGATGTCATCCCCCTTCAGTTAAGAAACACCCAGCTGGGAGGGGAAGAAACGCCCCTGGATTTCAGGAACTGAGAGAATCAAGCAGAAAACAGCCGAACTGATGAAGCGATACATCCCATTTAAGGAATCTTTACAGAGATGTGAGATCTTCTTTCTGCTATGAAGGCCCTGTACAGATAACTGATGTAAGTTCGGGCTCCTCTAGCCATTATTATAGTGACCATGTTAGCTTACTTCACCGTTCCTACTACCACAATCCCTGTGTATTCAGAGCTCTGGTATCCCCTAAACAAATTGTCGTCATTATAGGGTAAAATTTCTTTCCAACTTCAAACCTGGCAATCAGTATAACTCCCTGGATCAGCGCCCCTTCTCCCTTCTTAACACCATAATAATAATAATAATCTTTATTTATATAGCGCCAACATATTCCGCAGCACTTTAGAATGTAGAGGGTATAATTACAGACAAAAGACAGACATTACACAGTGAAAGCTACTTACAGGTGAGACACAAGGTGTTAGGGCCCTACATGCAAGAGCTTACAATCTAAGAGGGTGTCTGGGGGAAACAAAGGGGGCGAAGTGCTAAATTTACAATGGCCCAGCCTTGTTTTATAAATATGGGGAGGTTTACATAAAAATTTGGTGAATCTGCACCATGACTGTACATCTATATACAGATAAGTGCCTGTGAGTGCCCTAGTGTAGGAAGTGACAGAAATGTGTGTGATAGAAGGTGTGGGCTAGCAATTAGTGGTTTTGGTAGGCCTGCCTGAGAAGATGTGTTTTCAGGACAACGGGTGCAGCACGTGCAAAATCTTGAAGATGGGCATGGGAGGTTCGGATGATTGTGGTCTGTAGTTTGATGTCCGTAGCTGAGCGGAGAGAGCAGGCAGGGTGGTAGACAGAGATGAGGGAGGAGATGTATGGGGGTGCAGCACTATGGAGAGCTTTATGAGTGAGAGTGATTAGCTTATGTTGTATTCTGTACTGAATAGGCAGCCAGTGCAGAGACTGACACAGGGTAGAGGCATCAGTATAGCGGCTGGAGAGAAAGACAAGCCTGGCTGCTGCATTCAGGACAGATTGGAGAGGGGAGAGTTTGCACAGAGGGAGACCGATAAGCAAGGAGTTACAGTAGTCAAGACGAGAATGAATAAGAGCAACAATGAAAGATTGAGTTGTTTCCACAGTGAGAAAAGGGTGGCGCTTGACAGCAGTCTCTGTAGTTCTTAGCTACAATCTCTGTAGACATTTGCAGTAGGCTCTAAAGCACCCTCAATCAACAAGTCTGGCAGCAGTCTACAGCAAACTCTATAGTATCAGCAAGCCTGGCAGCAGCCTACAGCAGGCTCTATAGTATCAGCAAGCCTGGCAGCAGTCTACAGCAAGCTCTATAGTACCCTCAACCAGCAAGCCTGGCAGCAGCCTACAGCAGGCTCTATAGTACCCTCAATCAGCAAGCCTGGCAGCAGTCTACAGCAGGCTCTATAGTACCAGCAAGCCTGGCAGCAACCTACAGCAGGCTCTATAGTATATCCCTCAACCTAGCAAGGCCTTGGCAAGCAGCCTACAGCACAGGGCTCTATAGTACCCAACCCGCAAGCCCGGCAGCAACCTACAGCAGACTCTATAGTATCCTCAACCAGCAAGCCTGGCAGCAACCTACAGCAGGCTCTATAGTATCAGCAAGCCTGGAAGCAACCTACAGCAGGCTCTTAGTAAACCCCCAATCAGCAAGCCTGGCAGCAGCCTACAGCATGCTCTATAGTATCAGCAAGCCTGGCAGCAGTCTACAGCAGGCTCTATAGTACCAGCAAGCCTGGCAGCAACCTACAGCAGGCTCTATAGTACCCTCAAACAGCGAGCCAGGCAGCAGCCTACAGCAGGCTCTATAGTACCAGCAAGCCTGGCAGCAGCCTACAGCAGGCTCTATAATAGTGACCCTCAACCTTTAAAACCTAACCCGCAACCTACAGCTCAGCCTATAATTCCCTCAACCAGCAAGCCTGGCAGCAGTCTACAGCAGGCTCTATAGTACCCTCAACCAGTAAGCCTGACAGCAACCTACAGCAGACTCTATAAAAAGGCCCCACCCAGTACAAGCCTGGCAGCAACCTACAGCAGGCTTTATAGTAATCTCTGCACAGCACGTATGGTAGCATTTATTGCACCAAAAGTTGGTAGCAGCTGCCAACTACACGGCACTCACTAGTCTCTACGGTTGCTTCAAGTTAGGTACCAAACAAGGCAAATCCTGCCACAATAAAAGCTTCTTGACTGAGTTGGAGTTCTTTTTAGGAATACACTCAGTAAAATATTCATTTTAACTGGACTTGGCTAACCTATCATGTTCTAGTAGCACCAGTCTCCAGTGGCAGTGCTAGTCTCTGTTGCACCAGGACACCCCCTGACATTTTGAGGGGCTAGGCTCTCAGGGGTCGCAAGGTTGCAAGAACCTTGGTTCCTTCAGACTCCAACTCCATCTTCTTTGGTTGAAGTTCTCCCATGGTCTCTCCTTTTCTTAATTTAGAATAGCTGGCTGGGTTGTGGTGGTGGATTCACTGTACAAGTTCATGACTGGTTTAGATGCCTTTCTTGTAAAATAGAACTTTCCAGGGTATGGGGTCGAGATTCTGTAGATCGGACGTTGATCCAGGGATTATTCTGATGCCAGGTTTGGAGTTTGGGAAAAGGGTTTTTTTTCCCCTTGCAAAGTTGGCCCCAAATTGGGCTTCCGCCCCATTTGGGTTTTTGCCTTTTCTGGTCAACAAAGTAGGGTTTTTAGGGTTTTTACTTGACGGACTTGTGTCTTTTTTTTCCAACTTTATCTCCTATGTATCATGATGGATGGAAACACAAAATTTCACCCCCAAACCCTTTACTAAATGAGGGGGGGGGGGACTCCCCCCTACACAAAAACTAATCTAAATAGAAAAAATCCCTGCTTTCTTAGTAGGAGAAATTTTTTCTGAATTTTTTTTTATAAAAATTTTCTTTACTCTTGGCCCCCCTCTTCCCCTGTATTTTCCAGCATTTTAAACGAAGATTATTGTAAGAAACAAGGGGAAAATTTAAAGCAGATGAGGTTTGGGTTAAGAAAATCCAGTAGATAATCACAGTGGGCACCGCAGATAAATAAACTCAGGGGGATTTTTTGGGTGTTTTTCAACAATTTTGTATTTTGTTAGGGCGGCCCCCGCGGGGTGAATTTTGGGCTGAGGTCTGGACAAGCCACATGACAAATCACAGGGTGACGGAAAAAATGCAGGGCCAATTAACAAAATTTTGAAAGACTTTTTTTAAAATAGCCCCATTTCCCAATTTTAAATTTGGAAAACCCTTGATTTATATGATACCAAGGGGGTGCTGGCTCGCCGGGCTTCACGACAATGCCCCTCTGCTGACTTTTTAGGGGAACAAAGCTTACAACGGGTTTTTGCCCGATCATAAACCCTTATCCCATGACATTGCCCTTTTGGTTTTTCCGTTTTCATTTCTTTGGGCCCAAAATTTTGGAGGATCCCTTTTTCCCGGAGACCAAGGGAGGTGGTGCGGAATCCCCTATTTTTACGCTCCCCTAACTCCCCTTTTAATTTTCCCCCCTTTTTATTATAAAGGAAATTTTATTGAAAAAAGGTAAACCTGACCTGATTATTATTTTTGGAGGAGATTTCGCCCCACTCTCTTTTTTAAAGACATTATGAACAAAAAAGGGAAAAAGCTTTTCCCTCCAGTGAAGTAGTTTTAAAAAAACCTGTTACTTCAAATTTTCCCATTTTTTTCAATTTTATTTGAGGGTCCCCACAAAAAGAAACCATATCCACAAAACGGGAGGGCCCCTAAAAAAATTTACGCTGGCCCCAATTTTGGGGTCTGCCCTTTTTTTTAAACTAAAGAGTGAAAAACAGCAGTTTGGAAAATTTTTTTCACATGGTTTTTTTTTTTTTTTAACCCGCCTACCTTTTTTTTTAAAAATGAAACCTTTGTTTGGTTTTTTTTTTCTTTAAAAAGTGCTTTGGGAAAAATGTTTAAAAAAACCTCCCTTTAAAACATTCTATTCCCTTTCAGTGGTTTTAAAGGGGGGTTTTCCAGGAAAATTTTAAAGGGTTTCATAGAACCAAATATTTAAAAAGCATTTATAGGAAAAAGTTTAAGATTTTTTCCACCAACTTCAGGGGTTTCTTTTTTTTTTTAAAACCCCTTTTTTTCATTATCAAAGATCAACTTTTTGCAGTTTAAATTCCTGGTTTTGGAAGTTTCACTAATTCCCCCAGCACCTTTTTTCCTACAAAAAACCCAGACGGGAAATTTTAATCTTTAAACTTCCCTTTTACATTTTTCATGGAGCATTGTCTTGGGCCCTTAGGGTTGGGTTTTAACCTTTTGGCTCTTATTTTTTCTGCCCTAAATAACTTTTTTAAAAATCAAACAGGGATTTTTATGGAAATGTTAAAAATATTCCCCTAACTTTTATGTGTTTCTTTTCTTTTTCTCCTTTTTCATCAAACATAATATCAACTCTTTGCAGGAAAACTCCGCTTGGGGGTAGGGTCACTAGTTTCCAGCATCTCTTTCCTACAAATCCCCCGCCCTTTTAATTTAGGAAATTTTTTCCCCCCACAGTTATTACTTTCTTTGGGCATTTTTCTGACATTGGGTGGGATCATTTCCCCCAAAAACCCCGTTAGTACCTTCGGTTTTTTTTTTCTTTTTACTCCATAAATTTATCTGTCATAAATCAAATTTTTGTAGTGAAACTTCCTGTTGGGGGAAGTGTCACAGTTTAACCAGCACTCTTTCTACAATTTCCCCGACTGCATTGAATAAAAGGAACATTCTCCTCCCCTTTTCACTGCTAAAACATTGTACCTGACAGTGTTTTTAATCCCCCCCGCTCTTATTGTAGTCTGAAAAATGATGATACTTTAGCTAGGGGCTCATGGGTCATTGTGTTAAAAACCCTCGAGCGTAGTCTTTATTTTCAGGGCAGCGGGACATAATCCCCCCACTCTGAACTGGGGTCCCTTTGCTGCCAAATTTTAAGTTTGGGCCCGCGGACTCAAAGGGTAACAGAAAAATCCCCCCTCCTGTAAAAGTAATTTTTTCTATTCTTTTTTAACTACAGGGTGGCAAGAGTGAATGTAGCCGACGTTTTTCTGCCCCCGGGGCACACCTCCTACAACTGGGGGGGCGTTTCCCGAGCTGAGGGTTTTTTACCAAAACACTCCGCGAGTGGGTTTATAAAACGTTCAGGGAAACCCCTTTGATTAAAGAGCATCACATGGTTTTTTTGGATGTTTGGGGGTAAGGGAGGAGGGGCTTTTTGCCTGTTTTTTGCACGCCCGGCAGGTACATAATTTTGTTTTTTGAATTACAAAATTTAAAAATAACACAAAACTTTTGACCCATAACAAATAAAAAGATCCCCGGGAGAAAACCCCCTTTAAAAACTTGGGTTTTCTAGATTCCTTAAGGGCAAATCTCAACACTAAGGGGGAATTTTTAGACCAAAAAACCCCCCTTTTTTATCATTTTAACCCACAATAAGGGGGTTTTTTTAACCAAAAATACTACCTTTAAGGAGATATTTGGGCTTACAGGGTGTTTTCCCAAAGTGTAACATAAATTTTGAAATATTGCCCTTTTTTCTCTGGGGGTTCCGGGGAAAAAACCACCCCCTGTGTGAAAAGGGACCACTTTTTTGGGTTTTGGCTTGGGCAAGGTTAGCTTGCAAAATACACCCAGCCCCTCCAAAAGCTTTTGGGCCTTTAAAAAGAGTCATGGGGATGGGTTTTTAAATTAAATTAGCATTTAAAGCGGTGCTTTTCAGCTGCGGTGCACCCATGTCTTTCCCTTTCTGTGGCCCCGGGAACCCGTTTATTTCAATGTTCGCCTCCCTGTAAAATTTTCCCCGGGTTTCTCCTTGCTTCAAGTTTTTCCCCCAAGGGCACACACACACACCCACCCTGATTTAGGTGGCAGAGTGCCCCCCGGGCTTTCAAAGAGCCAATACTCTTTGACCATTGGCTACATAGTGCTCCTTCCCCACTCCACACTTGCAAGTTTGTTGGGGTGTTTTGGGGGTTGTTAGAGAGCGTTCCAGGGTATGACTCCCAAATTTTGGGCCCTGGCTACTGCCCCCTAAAATACAAAAGGGAAACCACCTTTTGCTGAACTTTGGCTGGACCTTCTAACTTGTATGCGTTGCCCATCCTTCCACTTGTGGGTTTTACTATACTATGTCACCCTGAAATGACCTTGGTTTAGCAGGTTTTTGGGCCCGGGCAGTGGGGTTCTTTTAAACTCCCTTTGGGGGCAAGATTTTGGGTGCCCCGGGGGGTCTTTAGCCCAATTCCTTACGCTAAAAATCCCCGGGTGACGCCCAAAAGGGCCCAAAATCCTTTTCCTGTGGCAGCTTTAATAGATTTTTGCCTTGAAAGGGGTTTTCCCAAATTTTGGGGGGGAAAAAAAAGGGGATTCCCCCTTTTGAACTCTTGCCAAAATTTGGGGCTGGTGGGGTTTTTTAAAAAAGAACTGGGCCCTTTTTTAAAACTTTGAAATTTTTTACATTAGTAAAGGGGCTAAGGGCCCCATCAATTGCTTTTAAAAAGGGTGAAAAAACAAACATTCAGCTGAGCACTTGGGCCCCTTTTTGAGCGTACTTTTGGCCCATCCAAGGGGAGAGCTCAGATGTACAGGACTAAGGGACGCTGAGAGGTTCATACATTTTCCCAACCCCCTTTCTTCCCAAAAAAGAGACAGAAAACGCTGGAAAACATGACACGCCAACCTCCCCTTTTGGTGTTACGTGAATCCCCGGTGTCAAAACTCTGTTCCTTAAATTTTTTTATTAGGGATAACCCCGGTTAAGCATTTGGCCTTAAGTGTTTTTCCCCTTTTAAAGGATTGTGAAAAAATTGCCAATGGGGGTGGAACTTCCATTTGGGTTTCAAAAAACGCCCGATATTTTAAAAGAAAAAAAAAGAAAATGTAAATTAAATTTAAAATTTTTTTTAAAAGGAAATGTTGCATTTGGTTTTAAAAAATTGGGTTATATGTTCATAAAGTTCCTCAGGGACTTTCAAATTTCAAAAAAAAAAAGACAGCTATTGCCGTTCTTTGAAATTTAGCAAGTTACTATGTCGCTAAGATCTGCAAATGAGCAAATTTCCAAGCCCCTCACTCCAATCTGTGGCATGTGGGGGACAGAAAACCCCCAAAATTTTTTAGCCCCATGGAACCCACAATTTGAGTTGGGATGTTTGGGGTGATTGGGGGGAAGCCTCTGTTCATCAATGTGCCAGTTATCACCACATTTTGCAAACTGAGAGTAACAGAATCCTTGAACTGAGAGATCTAGGTTTATCTGACCAATCGCTATGTCACTAGACCAAGATGTCAACTTTGTGTGTCCTGGTGGTCGGTAGAACAATGATGAACTGGAGTGACAAAGAGAAGGTTGGAGGTGACCTCTACACAGACAGGTCGTCTGATTGGAAGAATGATGCATAGTGAACCATCCTGCATTGCAAGTAAGATTGGATGTCACATCCCAAGCCTAGGGCGACAGTGTCCACACAAACCATGTATGACAAGGGCTATGAGCCTGCTGTCCAGCTACAGGTGATCCATTGACCTCATGCCACCGCTCTCAAAAGCTATCATGGTGCACAGCAAGATGGCAATGGAGGCTGGAATGGAGGTCTATCCTCTTCAGTGATAAATCCCACTTTTGTTACAATGGTAGCCGGAGACTGGTATGGAGACCATGTGGGCAATGCCATGAAGAAGCCTTCACAAGGGAACATCTCTCTGGTCCTACCCCTGGGATTGAGGTGTGGGATGACATAATGTACATTAGCCAGACCCCCCTAGTCTTCATTTCAGGGGACTAACAGCTCAGCGTTACATTGATTTGGTCGTGGAACCAGTGGTGCAGTCATTTCTCCAAAGTGTCCCAGAAGCTGTTTTTCAACAGGACACCACCAGGACACATGTTGCTTGTGCTACTGGGAACCATCTGTGTGCCTGAACCTGCTACCATGGCTTGCAGTGTCTCCAGACTTGTCTCCCATTGAGCAGATCTGGTCAATAGCATCACAGGAGCCACCAGCAGCCGATCCTGATGATTTATCCAAGTGCACTCCTGCTTGTGGTGCTCATACTCATACTGAATAAATAAGAGATGTTTTGAATATTTTTATTCATTTGCATATACTAGCATTTTTATACATCCGATGATTTCCATAATTCCTAGACTTTTGTTGCTTGGGCAATTTTAATGTTAAGGAATGTATAAAGATTTACATGTTTCATATCAGAGTGACAATAAATGGGGGTGTAGTGTGTGATTGTATATGAAGGTGTCTTGCACGATCTGCTCCAAGACATTAGCAGCAACTCTGTTAAGTCCTGTAAACTGTGAGCTGCTGCCTTCGTCGTGCTCATTTTTCCAGCACAACCCACAGATACTCAATCTGAATGAGATCTGAGGAATTTAGATCGCCTTGAACTCTTTGTCATGTTCAAATTACTGAATAATTTTTGCAGTGAGGCCAGGTCTTTATTTGCTTAAAGAGGCCACTGGCATTTGGGAATCCCGCTGCCTTGAAGGGTGGACTTCGTCTGCACAATATTAGGTAGGTGGTGTGTGTCACGGTATCATCCACATGATATCAGGACCCAAGGTTTCCCAGCAGAAAATTGCCCATCACACTGCTTCCTCCATCTTGTCTTCTTCCCATAGTGCATCCTGGGGCCATCTCTTCCCAGGTAAGTGATGCACACGCAACCGGCCATCCACATGATGGAAAATGTGATTCATTAGACCAGGCTGTCTTCTATTGCTGCATGGTCCAGTTCTGATGCTCACATGGCCATTAAAGGCATTTTGGTGGTGGACAAGCGTCATCATGGGACCTTTGAATGGTTATACCACCCTATATACAGCAAGATGATGCCCTATGTGTGCTGGCACATTTCTATCATAGCCAGCAGGAATTGTTTTCAGTAATTTATGTTACAGTAACTCTTTTGTGGGATTGGACCAGATGGACTAGCCACATGAGCCTTGAACATCCATGATGCTATCTCTATTTTACAAATTATCCATCCTTGGAAAACTTTTGGTAGACGCCAACGACTACCTACCAGGAACACCCCACAAGACCTGCCATTTTGGAAATGCTCTGACCCAGTCTTCTACATAATTTGGCCTTTGTCAGTATCACATAGAACTGACTAGTAGTATGATGTTGTACCGTGTTAGCCATAGAAAGTAGTAGAAGAGTGAAGAAATCAGGCGATACCTTTTAGAGGCTAACTGAGTATATTTGATGGTGAGCTTTCGAGAGAACTAGCTCCTTTCTTCAGACATGATGTTAACAAGAATTGAAAATTCACAGACTTTTTATACACAAAAGACCTGGACCTTCAAAGAATTTGAATTTTAAACAATAACAAAATGCAATATAAGCAGAAAGTCATTTACAGCAGGTTTAAGCAGTCAACTATTGGAAATTGTGAGGGTGACAGATGGGGTCAGTATTCCCGCGTCTTATCTAGCAGCCATCAGGGGCCGTGATTTGTGACCATCACTGTTCACACATAGTTCGACATAAAGCTGGCATGAATTTAGCCCATTTTTCAGAGTCTGAAATTTTCATTAATTTAAATTCCCACTCCTTTTTTCTCCCTCTGCGTCTTAAAGTGTCCCATTAAAACCATAATTTTCAGATCTTCAATACATTGGTCATCTCTGGAGAAGTGTTGTGCCACTGGAAGATCAGTTCTGCTGTTATTAACCCCTTCCCGACATTGGGCGTATGCATACGCCCTAGCGGGAAGTGACTTCCCGCAAATGGACGTATCCATACGCCCCGGGGGATCGCGCGGGCTGCGGGCGAGCCACGCACGATCGCAACATGGGACCAGCGGTAAATTACCGCTGGCCGCATGCCGTATCACCCCCGGCCGGAGTGGGCTCCGGCCGCGGGTGATTACCGCTTCATTACCGCAGCCTGTCATGGCTGCGATAATAAAGCCGCAGGCAGGAGGAGTGAGCTCCTCCTGCCTGCTCCCGGCGGCTGCCGCACTGTAGTGCGGCACCGATCGCCTGTCTGATGATCCTGGGAAGTGAACGGCACTTCCCGGGGTCATCAGTGACGTCACCATACCCGCAATGCATTGTGGGCATGGTGACAGGCGTTGTCATGGCAACCATACACGTACTGGATACTGTGTACTGGTCTGCATTCTAACAGCAATCTGATGATTGCTGTTAGAAGATAAAGTGAAAAAAAGTGAAAAAAGTAAAAATAAATGTCAAAAGTGAAAAAAAAGTAAAACACAAACACAAAAAATAAAATAAAAACACGTACAACCGCCCTTTTCCCCTTTACAAACGCCAATCGCCCCAAAAAAGATCAAAAATAAATAAAGTACCCATATTTGGTATCGCCGCGTGCGTAACGACCCACCCGATAAATCTGTCATGTTAATTAACCCGTACGGTGAACGCCATAAAAAACAAAAACAAAAAACAGTCACAGAATTGCGATTTTTTGTACATCTTGCAGCACATAAAATTGAATAAAAAGCGATCAAAAATTTATATAGACGCCAAAGTTGTACCAATAAAAACTTCAGTTCATCCCACAAAAAAAAAAGTCCATACACGTCTCTGTAATGGAAATATAAAAGTTATGGCTCTCAGAACACCGCGATGCATAAATTTTAAATTTAACACAATAAAAACACTTTTTTTTTTTTAAAGTGCTTCAAAATTTAAAAAACTATAAAAATGAGGGTATCGCCATAATCGATTTCGACCCAGAGAGTAAAGCTAACTGGTCATGGATACTGCACAGTGAGCGTTTGTTAAAAAAAAAATAAAAAACACTACTAGGATTGCAGTATTTTCTTCACCCTGCCTTCCAAAAAACAATTAAAACTGATCAAAAATTCTTGTCCCCCAAAAATGATACCAATAAAACGTCAACTCTTCCCGCAAAAAACAAGCCCCTACACAGCTCCGTACACAGAAAAATAAAAAAGTTATGGCTCTCAGACTATGGCGATGCAAAAACGTTTTTTCCTTTTTGAATAAAGTGTTTATATTGTGTAAAAGCAGTAAAACATAAAAAAATATACAAATTGGGATATCGCTGTAATCGTATCGCCTGATGAGTAATACTAGTAGGGTCAGTTATCCTGCACGGTGACCGCTTTTTTAAAAATAAAAAAAAAAATCACTACCAGGAATGCGTATTTTGTTCAAAATGCCTCACAAAAACCTTAATAAAAATGATCAAAGCGGCATATGCCCCCCATAATGGTACAAAATAAAAACATCAACTCATCCCACAAAAAAACAAGCCCAAAAACATCTCCGTATACAGAAAACTGAAAACGTTATGGCTACCAAACAGAACAACATAAAAACGCAATTTTTTTTATAGACCTACGTCTATTGTGTAAAAGTAATAAAACCTAAAAAAACGATCTACAATCTAGACCAGGGCAATTGTACCGACCCCCATCGTAAAGATATCCTGTCATTTCCCACTGCACGGCGAACGCTGTAAAATTGAAGCTCAAAAACAATGGCGGAATTGCGTTTCCCCTCATTTTCATAGCCAATGCAAAAAAAAGCAACTTTGTAACACCTGTGCACCCAAAATTTTAAAATTTACACCCCGAGATGAGTTCTTTTTGAGGCGTGCTGAATCCAAAATAGGTTGACTTATGGAAGGTTTCACCTGTTCTGGTACTTTGGGGGCTTTGTATATGCGACATGGCCCCACCAAATCTGCATTCCAAAAGCCAAATAGCGCTCCCTCCCTTATACCCCCCGCCACGCGCCCAAACAGCAGATTACACCCCCCATGGGAGGGTATTGCCGAACTTGGAAGAAATTGTGTAACAAGGTTTTGGGGGGCTTTTTTACCAGGATTCCTTGTAAAAATTAAACATTTTCAGCTAAAATTGCAGATTAAAGGGAAAAAAAAATTGTTTTACATTTTCACAGCCAACGCTAAAATTTTTTGTGACACACCTGGGGGTCGATATGCTCACTACACCCCTGGGTATATTCCTTAAGGGGGATAGTTTCCAATATGGGTATTTTTAGGGCGTTTATTAAGTTTTGGAACCTTAGGGTGTCCGCAAACCTGAAATGGCCCCTAAATAAAAAAGGGAATGAAAATGAGACTCCAGAGCCGTAGGTGCTCCTCCATTCTGGGGCTTGTGGTTGAGCCAAATAATGCACTAGGGCCACATATGGGATATCTCTGAAAACGGCAGAATCTGGGGACTCAATATTAAGTTGTATTTCCCTGACACATTTTCCGTATTCTTGTGAACAAAGTTTTAAAAATTAAAATCTGCAAAAAAAAGGTGAAATTTTGAAATTCACTTCCACTTTGCTTTTTAAATTTCCTGTGAAACACCAATGGGGTTAATAAACATACTAAATGCGAATTTGAATACTTTAAGGTGTGTAGTTTCTTAGAGAGGGCATTTATGGGGTATCTAACCCCACAGGCCAAAACAAAATCACGTTAGAACTGGACTGGTTCTCTAAAAAATGTATATTGCAAATTTTGTTGAAAATTTGAAAATTACTACTAAATTTCTAAGCCCCCTAATGTCGTAAAAAAAAAAAAAGACATTTAAAAAAATGATGCCAAACTACAGCAGACATAGGGTAGATGCCAGTTATAAAAATATTTGAGTGGAATAACTATCTGTCTTACATGCAGAAATTTTTGAAGTTTAAAATTGGTAAATTTTTAAAATTTTTCACGATTTTTTGATATTTTTCACAAATAAACAAACATTTTTTGGACCAAAATTTCTTACTATCTTAAAGCACAATGTGTCACGAGAAAACAATCTCTGAATCACATGGATAGGTTAAAGTGTCAAAAAGTTATTCTCACATAAAGTGACACATGACAGATTTCAAAAATAGGGCTCTGTCAGAGAGGCCAAAAATGGCTCCGGCGGTAAGGGGTTAATAGTGAATCTATGTGAGTTCATGCGCTGCCTGAGTCTCTGCCCTGTTTCCCCCACATAGAGGCCTGTGGTCGGACATTGCGGGACACATAATCAGAATAACACCACATTGCTAGACCTGCAGGAAAATGTCCCCCTAGTTCTGTGCACCTGCTGGGACTGTGGGACAGGTACACTGTCAGCAGTGTGGATGTGCCTGCAGGTCTTGCACCTGTTCTGCAGGCAGGGTGAGATGCCATTTTCAGTTGGGGCCTTCAGGGCGCTCCGGACAATTTGGGGCCTGCGGCGCAATGTCCCATCACAGGCCTTTAATGTGGGGGAAACAGGGCAGAGACTACCCGCGCATTTAACTCACATAGATTCACTATTAATAACAGCAGAACTGATCTTCCAGTGGCACAACACTCTCCAGAGATGACCATTGATTGAAGATCTGAAAATTATTTGGGTTTTAAAGGACACTTTAAGACGCAGAGGGGAGGAAGGAGTGGGAATTTAAATTAATGCAAAAATTTCAGACTCTGCAAAATGGGGTAAATATTTATGCCAGCTTTATGTCGAACTATGTGTGAAAAGTGATGGGCCACAAATCACGGCCTATGGCTGCTAGATAAGACGCAGGAATACTGACCCCATCTGTCACGCCTCACAAGTTTCCAGATAGTTGACTGCTTGACCTGCTGTAAATGACTTGTCTGCTTATATTGCATTTTGTTATTGTTAAGAATTCTAAGATTCTTTGAAGGTCCAGGTCTTTTGTGTATAAAAGTCTGTGAATTTCAATTTCTTGTATAACATCATGTCTGAAGAAGGGAGCTAGTTCTCTCGAAAGCTCACCATCAAATATACTCAGTTAGCCTCTAAAAGGTATCGCCTGATTTCTTCATAGAACTGACTAGTCATTTGCCTCCTGATTTATCCCACCATTGACAGGTACCATTGTCACCAGACAATATGTTTTTCACTTCACCTGTCAGTGATATTGACTTCAGTATCTATATACAGATGCAGCAAACTCCACATTTTCAGTGATATGTACGTCAAGTTTAAGATTTGTACATCTGGGTCCATAAATATATTTCTGTGTGCCATATGTTTTACCTACATAGCGGCCTAGTAGATAAGAGGGCCTCAATGTACTGTTAAAGTTGTTAGACCTGTGTCTGATTACTGTTCCATTGTACTGGTGAGATGTTATGGTGGGGTATTATGTTCTGTGCTGAGCTATTGGAGAGCAAGGGCCCGTATACTGTTCTTGCACAGGGGCCCTTAACGGTCTGATATATATATATATGGCCATTAAAATGACACATTTATAAGACTCCTATCAAAATGTTATATAAAATACATTATTCATCTCCTGTCGCTGCCGCAGCACAAGGTGCACAAACTACGGAGGAAACCATAAAAGAACCTGGCAGGAAGATTCAAGTGATAGACAGAAACATCAAGATACATTATTGCAGCAGGCTGTAATTTATAACGTTCATTGTGCAATGTCCCTAGCGTGAACAGGTGAATGGAGCTCAGCCATAAAAATGAATGGCCCTCTCTCACATGAAGAGTGGCATCGGTGAGAGCGTTAAATTAAGGGACACGGAGCTGGCTCATGGTCAAATTAGGGGAGCTGAAAAATCTCTTTAATTTTGCTCCTCATTTTTCACGGCCGCCTCTTCTTCTCGGATAGATTTTAGTTCTGTTCTTTTTGGCCGAATAATCTGATTATTTATTGAGGCGGCTGATCGCTAGATAATGAGTCTCTATCGTCACTATGATCATTATTTTAGTGGAGACAGGGCATCAGCTGTACTACCTGAGGCCGAGGACACTCATCTCAGTGCAGCGCACACACAGATACCATTAAACCAGTGTCTTTTTTTCATTTTTCCATTAAAAACTCTTTTTATTACAAGATAAGTAATAGGAGTCCTAAGATTTTTTACACAATTGTCCTTTAAAAGCCATCGGATAGAGTGGGTGAACTCTCAGTCAGGAAGCCTGATCTAATTTGAAGCTCATTGTCCCAATGGAAAATATTTAACAGGCTCCCACCTGCCATTGTACTGTTAATACTACTAGGGTGGTCTTATGAACAAACCAACATAAGCACAAAGTCTTAAGAGCTCACCCCTTTTATATTCACTGCTCCTCCTCGTGGTGTAGCCAGCAGTTCCGCACGGAGAGAATTCGGTCTCAGCTCTAAAGCAAAACATTTCCTTCCAGTCTCTGACTAGTAATCCAGCGGGTAAATAATCACAAAGCTTTATTCCATATTAAGGGCTCACAAGAAAGTGAAATAAGAACATATACAGACGCTAACGCATTTCCGACCCTCCATGGGTCCTTGTTCACAGCAGTGAACAAGGACCCATGTGTTGTGAACAAGGACCCATGTAGGGTCGGAAATGCGTTAGCGTCTGTATATGTTCTTATTTCACTTTCTTGTGACACCTTAATATGGAATAAAGCTTTGTGATTATCTTACCCGCTGGTTTACTAGTCAGAGACTGGAAGGAAGCGTTGTAGGGTGGGGCTAGGTTAGGGGCCTATGGGCACCCTTAGACACTAGGGCTGGAATGAATGCTTCCTTTATATCTCCTATAGCTATACCTTATACACATACCAGAGCTGTGGCCCATCATATACTGCCACTTTCCTAGAAATAATGTTGTGAATATATTTGGTTTCAAGGGCAGATTTTGGATCCTTCGGGCCAGTCATGAACTTTGGCAAAAGGCCACTCCGAGGAGCGGAGTCTAAAGAGTCTTGGGGTTTTCACCCTTTAATCCCTTAGATAGGTGATCAGATTGCCACCCCCAACGTGGTCACTCCCGGAGATGGCTGGCCTGCAGGCAGAGTACAGGAGGGTCAGGCAGAGACATAGTTGGCTTACAAGCAAGTCAGGGCAGGCAGAGTAGAGGCTTTGCCGGGCCAACGAGGGAATAGGGGACCCACGGGGGAGTTTCTTTTAAACTCCATATACATCCTTGGGAAAGGCAGAGAGAGAGGCAAAAAGCAAGAGGCAGAATATGAGGAATGTACAGTAGCTGTAGGGTTTGCCCCCATAGTCAACTCCACTGGTGGGTCCCACAATCAACTCCACTGGTGGTTCCTAAAATCAACTCCACTGGTGAGCCCCCAGAATGAACCTCATTGGTGGGCCCTCAAAATCAACTCCACTGGTGGGCCCCAGACCCCCTAAGTCAAATAGGTGGGCCCCAGAATCAACTCCACTGGTGGCCCCCTGAATCAACTCCACTGGTGGGCACCAAGAATATACTCCACTGGGGGGCTCCAAGAATCAACTCCACTAGTGGGTCCTAAGAATTATCTCCACTGGTGGGCCCCAGAATCAACTCCACTAGTGGGCCCCAGAATCAACTCTACAGTTGGGCCTCCAGAATGAAATTCCACTGGTGAGCCATAGGCACCCCAGTCCAACACTGGCAGAGTACAGTCACAAGCGGTTCAGGAACTATACCTGGAATGGTATAGCAAACGATCTCTAACCAACACTAAGTACACCCAAAAAACTGGCAAAGAAGAAAGGTGGAAATGCACTAAAAAAAAGCTGGGTGGCGCACGCTGGCTCTTTAAGTTGATGTGGGTACAAGCAGATGGACTTTATAGACTGGGTGGCAAGGAGGAGATGGAGCAGGAGGTTGGGACACCGTACCAAACAGTGAAGAGGTACATGAGCATGTCCGCAGCTGCTGCTTGTGGCTGCAGTGCGAATCCAATGAAATATGCTACAGTATTGTCCTCAGATTCCTAATGAACCTCCTATAGGTGTAAGATACCATAGCAACCATTCCTTGTCTTTAAATAAAGTGCTCCTCTTCTCTCCAGGCTTTGGTCAGAACCTCACCTTATAATATAGGCATGACAATAAGGCTCTTGCACTAATTCATTTACTTGTCTTCTAATTGTAGCTGATGTCTCCAGGATCCAGTAACAGCAGCGGCTCACTTTCACCACCCCTTGGTTGCCGGGTTCCCCGGGAAGCCTGGTCGCAGCCTTTGCGGCTCTTCCACACGTTTTTTGATTGGGGTTGCCCCTAATTCGGGGACTTACTCAGGCTGGCCTCAGAGGTGAGTGCACTAGTTTGTTGGGCTGGGGTTCATTGGGGCAGACTTGAGTACATGACTATGGGAAAAACCCCTTTCATTTTTAAAAACACAGGCAGTCCCCCAAACCTGCATAAGATTTTGTTTTATTGTACACGGGGGGTCCTCATTAGGCCTAGTAGATCTTAGTAGTAAGTGATATTGTTCCGACGTCACCTACACAATCGGTTGTCTTCTGCTGGACTTTTGGGGCCTACATCTGTATGAGAGCAAGGATAAACTAGAGGATCCTCCAATACTCCATGTTCAGTCTGCCCAAATTTGGCAAATAAAAATGTATATAGATACAAAATCCACATACATTATTGATAAAAAGATTATTGTGCTGCATTTTAAAATATACAACCAAAACAGCTGTACATTTTAATGTAGTAGATAAGGTTGGAAAGAGACACAGATCCGTCAGGTCCAACCTTTAACCTTACAGCAGGGGTGTCAAACTTATTTTCACCAAGGGCCACATGGCGATTATAGTTGCCCTCCAATGGCCATTGAAGGGCCTTGGTGGGTGGCTAGGGAGCCTGAGTATGGCTGTCAGAGCTGTGCCATCCCCCCGTGGGGAGCAGAGTACTTGAGGTGCATGCCCGAGGCCAAATTTCAGTGTGTCCTTCCTTGTGTTTTGGGACCCCTGCCTATGCCAAACTGGCGGAAAAAGGGGAGTGTTCCTACTGGGTTCCAGACCCTTTCCCCTTCCTGCCACAAAGGGGACATGTATGATCGGGGTTTTCGCATTTTTTTTTGGCGTTTATCCCTCCCACCGAATCCCGTGTCGGAGCGGGGGTTCAGGTTAGGGCCGTGTTCGCCCCCCTTTAGCTGCGCCCCCCAGAAGTGGCGGGCAATGGGGGGCCCGGTGGGGGGTGGGGGGAGGCTTTCGGGGCGGGAGCGGGCGCCGAAACCCCCAGGCATGACTGGGGAGTCGCAAAGCGAGGCACAGGGAGCGCTCGGCAGCTCCCACAAGCAGACCTGTTTTTTTTTGGTCTAAATCCTCCGACAGAGGGGAAAATGAAAGCAGGTTTGGAAAATGCGAGGAAGAGATAGAAGATCGCGCAGAAATCTCGGCGCCCCTCCGTGCAGAGGAGTTGATTTCCCAAAAAATCGTCTTTTAAAATCGGGGAAAAAAGTGTCAGAAAAGACTAATAAAAATAAACATAATTTAAAAAAAAAAACTTTCCAAAACTGTAGAAAGGGACAATATCAAAAATTATATATTGTAATTGCCGGGAAAAAAAAAGTAATTCAAAAAAAATGACCCTATTCTCATTGGGCGGCATAAACCCGGCCAATCGAAAAAGGGCACATTGAAACCCTTAAAAAAATGGAGAAGGATTGACCAATCGAATCCACGGCCGGGGTAATTCAAAATACAGTAAAAAAACAGAAAAAACTGAAAGGGTGGCTAGCGGGGGTTGGGGGCTCGGCCAAACGAATAGGACGCAAAAACCCATTTAGTCTGGAGAAGTTTAGACCCAAACAGAACCCGGCGGGATAAATTTAAAATCAGTAAAAACAAAAAGAGCGAATGGTGGCTAGGGGGGGTGGCTATCCCAGCCCAACTGACCGCGAGTTTACTTCTCCCATTATTTTTCTATGGAGAGATGGGGGGCACTGAAATCTGGGCGCCACGCCGTGCGGCATAAGTTTTAAATAAAAAAATTATTTTTATTAATGTAAAAAAATTATCGATAAAAGAGCCAACCCTTCTTTACAAAAAAAGCATTAAAAAACTCGAAAAAACGCGTTTGTCGCGAGACCGGCCCCACTACATAGGGAATTGCAATAAAGAGAATCCGGGAAAAATACAGTAATTAAATTGTTTAAGCTATTCTCTTTGGCGGCATAAAACCACCAATAGAATAGGAGCGAAATGCCCATTAAAATATGGAAAGAATTGCCCAAATCAGAATAGGAGCGACAATGTCCATTATATCCATGGAAAAAAATTGCCCAAATCAATTCAAAGGGGGGACAGTTCAAAATACAGTAAAAAAATGCAGAAAGGGCGTTTGGTTGGAAGCGGCGGAGGTCCCCCAGTTTAGCCAATCAGAGCACGAGCTACTTTCCATAGGTTCTTGGGGAAAAAAATTTTGAGCGCGCTCTGTAAATTGGCTAATTTAAAAGAGGCGCCGTTTTTGGCCCCAATGGGAGAGCGAGCGGCTTTTTGGGTTTCAAATGCAATTGAAAAAAAACGAAATGGCCGAAAACAATGAAAGATACAGAAGTTGTCCCGATTTGTGTATATAAAAAATAAAAATTTATGGGGGGAAAACAAAAAAAAAAATTTTTAAATCAATAAAATCATTTTTTATTTTCTTTTTTTTTCGTTGCTCCATACTATTGATCCTTGGCTAACGAAATAAAGAAAAAAAACAGATTTTTTTGGGATTTAAATTTTTTTTTCTTTCCCCCTTTTTATTATTCTTTTATTACACTCGGGACAACTTCTGTGTCTTATTTTTTGATTTGGGGCCGTGTACATTTTGATTCAGATTGCATTAAAAAACCCATAGGAGTGCGCCGTTTCCCCATTGGCCCAAAAACCCGGCCTCTTTTAATTAGCCAATAACGGGACGCGCTAGAATTTTTTCCCCATAACTCTATGGAAAGTGCTCGCGTCTGATTGGCAATGGAACCCCCCGCCGCTTAAACCAAATCAGTCTTTCTGCATTTTTTATTATTTTGAACTGTCCCGCCGGGGAATTGTTTGGGTCTTTTTTTTCTCCATAGGATATAAGGGGCATTGTCGCCCCTATTTTGTTTGGCTGGGAACCCAAGCCCCCCTAGCTCAGCCAATCAGTCTTTTGGTTTTTTTACTGTATTTTAAACTGTCCCCCTTTCATTTTGATTGGCCCCAAAATTTCCTAGGATATAATGGACTTTGTCCCCCTATTCTGTTTGGGTTAAATACTCCTTCATGGGTTAAATGGGCCACTGTCGTCCTATTTGATTGGCCCAAAAACTTTCTTTGGATTTAATGGGCTTTGTCGCTCCTTTTCTGATTGGGGCTTCTGCGCCAATGAATAGCTTAAAAGTTTTTTACGTTTTCCCTGAATTCCTCTTTTGCAATTCCCTATGTCCCCCCGGTCTCGGCGAAAAAGCGTTGTTTGGGTTTTAACTGCTTTTTTTGTAAAAAAAGGGTTTCGGTTTTAAATCGATAATGTTTTCCCCTTAAATAAAAATGATTTTTTTTTTAAATCTTCAGCCGCAGGGCACGAGAGCAGATTGTTCCCCCATCCCTCCATAACTAAAGGGGAAAATAGCTGCGCTCTGATTGGCTGGATAGCCAAAGCCCCCGCTAGCTCACCAATCACCTCTTTTCTGTTTTTTACTGTATTTTGAATTTCCCCCGTGGATTTGATTGGTCTAAAACTTTCCAGGTAAAAGGGGTCTCTGTCGCTCCATTCTGTTTGGCTGAGCTAGCCAGTCCCGGAGTTAAAACCAATCAGTCTTTTCGCTTTTTTACTGTTTTTGAATACCCCCGGGGATTCTATTGGTCTAAACTTCCCTGGGTTTTTTTTTTACTGTCCTCCTATTTGTTTGGCCGCTTTATGCGACCAATAAATAGTTTTTAGAATTTGAATTTACTGTATTTCCGGGCAATTTCCAAATCCTATTTTTTTGAATTAGGATTTGGAAAGTTTTTTGTTTTATGGGGTTTTTTATTTTTTTTTTTCTTCTTTTCCCGGAATGTTGAACGCCTTTATAAAGGGGTTTTTGATTTTATATCCCCCCCCGAAATGTGGAATGAATTTTTTTGCTGTTCCAGCCCGTTCGATCGGAATTTTTTTGGCCCGTCCCCCCCCCGGCGCCTAAGTCCCACACGCGCCCCTGTCCCCCATGTGCCCCCCACATGGGGAGGGCAGGGAACTTTCCCCGCTGTATGGGGCGCTACCCCGGCGGCAAAAAAAGGCGCAGCCCCCACGTGCCTCGGACCTGCCTGCGCCTAAAACATGGGAGGCCGGGGGACTTACTTAGTATGTGGGCCCCCGGCCCGACATAAAAAGGCGCAGATTCCGACGGAAAATGGGGGAAAGGGCGCCCCAACCCTGGGGGATTCAAATGTGGCCCCATGTTGTACTTATTTAGGGCCCCCAAAAAAATTAAGTGGGAGGCGAATCTGATGGGGGATTTGTTTGACATGTACGCCCTACAGTGTTGATCCAGAGGAAAGCAAAAAAAAACGATGCGGCCGGGCCCCTAATGGGCCTAAAATGGAAAAAATGAGCTGTGGTTTATAGGACTTAGAAGTTGTATATGAGATTGCTATTGCATGCAGGTAGGTAGGGACTCTTGTTCATTTAACTATTGTACACTCTGTAAACTAGTGAACTCACCACTATCTCCTGGGTCAGGTGTCTGGGAGAACCAATTTTTGGTTTAGAATTTAATTTCGAGTGAAACCCTCAGGTAAGGGACAAATGACCCCAAGGGGATCAAGGAAACCCCCAAATGGCCCCCCTGAGCATTTACATCCTTGGGGAGGAAAAGACAGAGCAAAAAAGGGAAAATTTTTTAAACGCAAATACAGTAAATATAGGGTGGGGCCCCCCAAATCCAAATATACAAATGGCGCCCCGAATCAAATCCCCTGGTGGAAACAAAATTTAACTCCCCAGGGGGAAACCCCCGAAATCAACTCCACATTAACCCCAGAAAACCCAAATCCAATGGAACCCCAGAAAAAAATTCCCCAGGTGAAACCCCAAAGGGAAAACAACTCCCCCAGGGGAACCCAGAATCAAACTTTCCCCCGGTGGCCCCAGAATCAAACTATACGGGGGGGACAAGAGAAAGAAATTTCCCCTGGTTGGGGCCCTTTGGACTCCACCCAAAACTGAAAAACCCCCGAAAAATCCACGGTTGGGTGGAACGGGGGCAATGGGAAAAGGGGGCAGTAAAAATAATTTTTTTTATGCATCTTAAACCACAACGATCTTAGTATCTGAATCCATTTTGTCTCTCAGCCCATCAATAGAATTTAAGGAAATGAAATAGGACATTTCCCTCCTGCTTTGCCAGTTCAATATTGCCCAACACCCCTTTGGGAGTTTTTTGCGGGTAGGGACCCCCATACCCCCCCTGGTTCCTTAAAAATGTTTGCGCGGCCCTTTGACTTTATATACTCCGGGTTTAAAGGTCTTTTAAAACCTTGAAAAAAATAATTGCAGCTGTGATAGTGGAAAGTCTTTTTTTTTGGGTTGGCCCATTTGAGGAGGGGGGGGGAAACAATTATTAAAAATCCCTCCCTTCCCAACCCCTGGGTATAATTTCTCAATAAGGCTTTCATATCCAAATGGGACGGGGAAAGTAGTGGGGTTTTCCGGGTTCCCCAGTGCCGCAGTTTTTTGTGATCGCCCCGCAGTGTTGTCCCAAAGTGCGGGGTCTCAACAGACCCATCTCAACTCGGGAGGGGTTTTCCCAAGGGCTTTTTTCCCCCCTTTGTAACTGGGGACTTTTTTTATCGGGTCCCAGCTAAAAAGGGAAATAAAGGAAATATTTTTCTTTTTTAAAAAAATTTTCCCTTAAAATTGGGTTTTCCTCTGGGGCCAATGGGGGAAAAATTTATGTAATAAATAAACAAAGAAACCCCAAAAAAAAAAACTTTAAAAAAAAACCCACACCCCCTTTGCCCAAAGGAAATTCCCTAAAACTTTATTTCACCTATATATATTAATATCCATAATAGAAAAGTGACACAATTACAAAACTCAATTTTGCTGTTAAAGAAGTTGTCTCCCTTCAGAGTTTCAGAAAAATTGCTTGAATGAAAAAAAACCCCTCCCATTTTCCTGGTTCGGGGAACGACTATTTGCAAAAAGCCCCAAAGTTGTACGGCTCTGTGCCCTGGGGTTTGCTTTCAGAGCTTTTTTAAAATCAGATTAGTTCTCAAACTATTTAACGGGGGATTTTTATTGACCCCAAAAAAAACCCCAAAATTACGTTCTTTTTTATTTTACAAAAATTTAAAAGTTTTTTTATTTGCTGAGAGAAAGGGGGACATGAGGGCCCTGGTGATGATTTCCCCACTCATTTGTTATCTAATTGAAAAAAACAGCGGGGGGGGGAAATTTTTTTACAGGGTAATTTTAATGGGGGAACCCTGAAATACCCGGGGAGGTCAAAAAATTTTCACTTGTATCTCCTTAGGGAAAACAGGAGGAACAAAGCAATTTTTTTGGGAAAAAATGTCTTTTTTTTTTGTGTTCCTTTCAATTTTGGCAAAGTATTCTTTGTAGCCCAAAAAAACCCCTTTAAAAAAAAATAAATTAAAAAAAAAAATTTTCTCCCATTATTAAAAAAAAAAAAGGTTTTAATGTAAAAAAAATCAAAAAATAAAACCCTAACCTAAAAAAAAAATTTTGGAAAAGTTTTGGGAAAAAAAAATTTATTGCGGGTCCCAAAACCCCCATTTTCGTAAAAAGGGTTTTTCTCCCCTATGTTCCCTCGGTGGGGTGGTTCTATTTGCGTGATTTCCCTATTCAGTTTTTGTGTAAGTTCTAAGCCATTACACCGGGCAAATGCAAAAAGATTTTAATCTTCATTAAAACCCAAAAGGGGATATTTTGTGGGAGGGGTAAAAAAAAAAATTTCTGGTTAAAAGAGCCTAATCTTGTTAGAGATAATTAATTTGCTCCATCCCTCCCTGGTGACATTCCCCCCTGCTCTCTGCTCTAAAATTTATAACGAGTTATGGGTTTTGGGAAAACCCCCTAGAAACCGGTTTTGCCTCAGAAAAAAAATACAAAGGGCATGAGTGGGATAATGGCCCCCCCCCTGGGAAAGAACGAAAAACCAAACATTAAAAATTTTGGGGGGCCCCCATGTATGAAAACCAATCGAGGGGCCCCCCTTTTACTTTTCCAAAGGGGCTAATTTTTGGGAAAAGAAAAGGGGTGCTCAGTTTTTTTTATACTTTTTGGCCCCCCGTCCGGGGGGGGGTCGCAGGCCCCCGCGGCCCCCCCGGGCCGCCCCCCGGGCCCCCAAAAAGGGCCCCCGGGGTTTGGGTGCCCCGGGGCCGGCCCCCGAACCCCTCCCCCTGCGGTCCCCGGGGGGTTTCCCGGGCGCAGGCTCAACCCTTTCCCGTCCACGCTTGTGAAAAGCTGCTTCGGGCCCCCTTCCCCCGGGAGGGAGCGGGGCGTTGGGCCCCTTGATTAAGGGGGGTTCGCGCGTTTGGGACAAATTTCGGGATTTTAAAAGGGCCCGCATCCCGATAATTGGTCTATTGGCGGGCCCCTTTTGGGTTTTATTTAAGGAAAAGGCCCCCCAAGCATTCCTGCCAGTTGTTGGGGTTGCGTTTGGGTTTAGTTTTGGGGGAGAGTTGGAGTTCTGTTTGAAAACCCCCTTTACCAGTCCGCTTGCTTAGTTTTTCCCGCAATTGCCCCGTTTGCCGCCCCGCCCGGGGCTTTCTGACTGATCCGACTACGCCTAAAGGGGTTACGATTCTGTACCACGCCGTAAAATCTGGGCCCCCATCGCAAGGTTTTGCAGTCAGGGGAGGGTTTGCGACCCGGTAGCTCACACGGCCCCGGGAAGTTTTAAAAACCCCCCCCTTTTCGGGCCCCGGGGTCCCCGGGTGAAAAACGGGGGCTACTTAGATGCATTTTAAAACCCGGGGGGGGTCTGGTCTACCTTTGAGCTTAATTTAATGCCCTTCTAAGGGGGGGTTGCCCCAAAAACCAGGGCCCCCCCACTTTAAATATTTAAATTGCTAATAATATTGAAAAGCCTTTTTTAGGCGCATTCTAATGGGTCCCCTGCCCCGGGGTTTTTGCCCCTAAAGGGGTTTTGGGTTTGTTTTTACGACAGTTTTTATTTATACCCCCGAAAAAATAGGGCGGGGGCCCAAAAGTTTTTTTGGCCAAAAGACACCAAAAAAAAAAAGGAGCCTTTCCTTTAAAGGGCAATTTTCACCCCAATGTTTTTAATCCTACGACCGTAAAGCAAACAAAACAAAATATTAATTTTTTAAAAAAAAAATCTTTTTTAATTTCCCCTTCCCTACAAAATGTTGAAAAAAACTAAAAAAATTTTTTTTGTGAAAGAAAAAAGGGCCCTTTTTAAAAAGATGAAAATGAGCTGGTTTGGAAGGTGGGGGTTTTAAAAGGGCCCCGTCAGGGAAAATGGTTTTGGAAGGTCATACCCCCCTGAAAAATAAAGGCACAAAAAGCCTTGTTACCAATTTGGGTTGCTTAAACTAAAGGGGGAAACTTGTAAGTGGGGGGAAAAACCCGGCTCCCTACAACAATTCCAAGGGAACCGATGTTAGAGAGATGGAAAAGATCTACCAAACACTTTTGCAAAAAAAATATTAAAAAATCAACCCCCAACAACAAAGGTTTTTCATGGGAAAAACCCACCCGCAGGGAAGCTTCCCGGGGTCCAAAAAGAAAAATAAACTTGCCTTTTCGTTGGCCTTTTTGGGCCCCTCTGGAATTTCCCCCAGTGGGTTTGTTTTTGTTAACGGATTTGGGGTTTAAAAATTTGGAAAAGGCCCTTGGGCCTCATTTAGGGGAAAAAATTAACTTTTTTAGGAAAACTGGTTTTTTTGCCCTAGAAAAAAATTTAGGGGCTAAAAGCAAAAAAAAACAGGAACCCACAAATAAACCCTTTTAGAGGCCCCTTTCAACCAACCAACCCTTTTTAAAAGCCAAAATAGAAACCTATTTGCAAAACCCAAACGAGCCCTTGCAACCAATTTAAAAAGCCCCATTTGGGAACCAATCAGAGTTCAAACTTTTATTTTTTTCCCGAGCAACCCATTTTTAAAAAAGGGAAAATTGCCTTCCCGATTGGGTTTTCTTTTCTAAGAGCTTGATTGGTTGGCTAGGGGGGGCTTTAAAGGGAACGCCCATGAGCTTTATTGGGTTTTTAAAAAAGCTATGATTTTTGGGGTTTTTTATGGGGCTTGATTTGGGTTTTAAAAGGGCACGGATTTGGGGATGTGGACCTTGATTTTTTTTGCTAGGGGAAAAAAAACCAGGGTTTTTACTAAATTTGAAAATTTTCATAAAAAGTCGGCCCACGTCTGGAGGAAAAATAACACTGCCCACCAAAACCCCATCCCAGCCTTTCAAATATGGTGGGGGGTGGGCCCTTTATGGGGTGGGGGGGGCTGTGCTGCCCCCAGGGTTTGGTTAACCCTTTGGTTTTGGAGGGAAAAAAAATGGGGCACATTTACAAAAGGCGAATTTGCACCAGAAAAAGGGGCCGTGGTTCCCTTTTGCATTTTTTTTTTATGTTTTTTTTTGTTTATTTTGCCGCAGGTTAGGGGGGATAGGAAATCCCCTTTAGGAAAAATTGTTAAAATTTGGGGCAGTTTTTTAAAAAGTTTCCCCGATTTTTTGAACAATGATACATGTGGTGCACTGTAAGGGCTTTTCTAGTCTAAACCCTTTAAAACTGGGCCATTAAAAAAAAGGGGGGGTTTTTTGATAAAAAACTGCCCCCCTTTTAAATTTTTAAGGGGGATGAAAACAAATTTTAAGGGAAAAATGTAAAAAGGGGCGTCCCCTTTACCCAAAAGATGGGTAAAGTTTAGGGGCTGCCCCAAAGAGGCAAAATGACCCCAAAAAAACAAGGGAATCCCCAAATTTAAAAAAAACCCCGGAAAAAAAAAAAGTTCTGGTTTTTTTAAAAGGCCAAGGAAAAAGTCCGGGCCCCAACCCTAATTTGGGTGGGCGTCAAACTAAATTAAACCCCCGAAAGGAAATCATTCGGTTTTTAAAGCCCTTTCTTATGAGGAAACCATTGCCCCGGGGGGGCCCCCAACCATTTGGGCAAATGGTTTTTTGGGTCCGGGGTTTAAAGGGGTGTCCTAAAACCCTTGCAACCCTTTCCCCCTGAGTTGCCTGGGCAGAGGTTTTGTTAAAAAGGGGGTTTGGTGCGCTTTTGGAAACTAAAAATTCAATAAAAAGTTATGAAAAAAAATATAAAATTAAAATTTTGGGAAAAAATAAATGATCACAAATTTCTTTTAGGCCCCATTTTCCCTGTGTGGAAGCCCGTCATCTGTTTCAAGCACTGGCGCTTTTCCCCTGGGGAAAAGGTTGGGGAGTGGTTTTTTTTTTGCATCCCGCTTTTTTCATCCTGTCGTTGGGGTCCTTAAGCTTCCTTTTAACCCCCTAAAATAACATGGCGGTGTCAGATTCGGGCCCCCCGGGGCCCCCCTGGAAAATTGCTTTAGGCCCTGATCCCCGGAAAAAGGGCTTGCATAAAAGGTTTAGCCCCCAAAAAAATGGTTTTAACCTGAAAACATATTTATACAGAAAAAATGGTACCCAAAAATTGACCGTTGGGGGGAATTTTAGCTTTCTTTTATTACGGGGAAGGGGGTTTTTTTTTATTGGAAATTCCAAAATTGGAGTGTATGCAGCTTTTTTAAAACATTTGGGGGGCCCTGTTGTATTTTTTGGGGGCCCCCCGGTGTCAAATTTTTTTTGCCCCGCTTGGTTTTTTTGTGTTTAGAATGCGCCTGGAGTTAAAGAAACCCGTTCTACTGTGGGTCTTTGTTTTGCGCTTTCCAGCTCCAAAATGACCAAATCAGGCTCAGGGTTTAAAACCCCCTATTACCTTGGCCCCTGCCTTTAAATGTTTTTTGCCTAAAATTTTTTCGTTCCCCCCCCCAAACCCTTTTAAAAAACATAGATCATACAGGGGGTGGAAAGCGGGGGCCCCCCCCGGAAAAGGGGGGAAAAACCCCCCGGACTACAAAGGGGCCCGGGGGGCGCCCGAAAAAATGCACCTTTTTTTTGGAGTGCGTTTTTCTTTCAATTTTTAGAGAACAGGGCTGCACCCGTTTTTGGGTGAAAGAATGCCAGAATATGGACCAAAACCCCCGGACATTTCGTTTTGCCCTTTGTATTAAAATTTTTTTTTTTGGGAAGGGGGGGGTGCCAAAAAAAATGCGGGGTTCTTTGGTTTTCGGGGAATTTTTTTTTCAAATTAAAAAAAGAAAATCCCCATGGATGGCGGAAAAGGGTTTCCCGCACCCTTTGGGTAAATAAAATAATCTTCTTTATTGTAATCAAATTTATTAAAATCCCCCGGAAAACGGGCAGGACAGAGTCAACCCGTTTCGGGGGGGGAAAAAAACCCCCTTAAAACTGTCTGTCGTGTCTGGGTTTTTAAAGATTTGTACAATTAAAAAAAGGGTTATTTTTTTTAAACCAACGGTGCTGGGTTTTTTTTCCGCCCTCCAGGGGGACTTCTTGTCTCTGTTCACAGGGGTGGTGCCTTTCCCCGCCAGTTTTTCCGGTTGCACCTGCTGGGGGTGGTCCCCCAATCAATCATTTCATTGGCGGGGGGCGGGGGCTTTGTGGCTTGGATTTATTTTTTTATTGTTTTACCGGGGGCGGTTTTAAAAAAACTTTAAAAATGTGTTAGAGTCGACCCTTATAGATGCAGCGATGCCAATTTTGTTAATTTTTTTTTTTAGGTTTTTTGGGGGGGTTTTTTTAAAAGGGGTTTTAAAATGGGTTAAGGGGGGTTTTTTTTGGGGTTTAGGGGTTTTTAAAAAATTTTTCAAAAAAGGGGACCGTTAAAATTTTGTCCCAAATGGGGATCGCTGAAAGTTTCCTTTGTAAATATATAATGTAGATTTGATTTTCATTGATTTTTAGTTTTTGATCTCTACAACCCACCCGGAAAGTAATTTGGAGGGGCAATCATGGCCCGGGGCATAACTTCAATAGGCCCCTGTAAAGTGACAAAAACTTTTAATGGTTTTCCCCAATTATCTTGTTTTTTGGGGGGGGCGCACACGGACAGGGGGGCCACCCCCCCTGTCCTTTCTTGGGGTTTGATAATGCAGTTCCCTGTTTTAGGGCCCGCCATTTTTGTCCCAAAAAAGGGTGGGAGCCCCATTTCCAAACCAAATAAAAGGGGACCCCCAACCCCATTACTAGTTTTTTAAATTTTTTAAAAAAAATCGGTTTGGGCCCCCTTTTTTTAAATTTTTGGCCCCCGCCCCGGGAAGGGACTGCCCATTGGCACCCCCGGTCTTTTTTATTTCGGCACCCAAAATAGGTAAACTTTTTGAGGGTTGGAGGTTATCTCCAATCCCAGCCGCTGACTGCAGATACATATTTAGCGGGCTCCCGCCGGTGGGGGGACCAAAGTCTCCATAATCCCTTTACCCCGCCCATGGGCATACAGGGGCCCCCAAAGATGCGTTTCGGGGTCAGAGTCCAAAGGGCCAAATTTTAAAATTTGCTAATTTTGTTTCAATTTGGATTTTTTATTTTTCCCATCAGAATATGTAAATACCGCTGTTTCAATTTTTTTTTCTCTAGGGGGTGTCTGAAATTTTTTTTTCTTTTTTAAATGAAAGAACTGCCTGCAGGGGAGGTTTGGGTTTGTAAAACTATCTCAAAAACGCACCCAGGAGGGTTTTAGGCCCGGTTTCTAAAGGGGAAAAAAAAAAAAACATCTTTTGAATTTAGAAAAAAAATCCTTTAAAACCCGGAAAGGGGGTTAAATTTTTGATTGACGAACAATTTTCACAGTGCCCGTGGATTTTGTTTTGGTATTTTGTTTTTACATTAGTGTTATTTTTTGTAATTAATGTTCGTTTTGCAGTAGTCAACCACAGGAAAGATCAAACAAGCAGAGTAAAGTGAAAGCACGCAGGGTATGTGGAGAAAGCGCAGGGTTATTTGAAGGTAATGTCTCACGGGTCACTCAATTTTCTATGAATAATCCTGTTAATAATTCCTACCTGCAGTGTTTTGGAATACATATAATATCAATTATTCACGTTGTACTTTCAGTTGCTTCTGTTTATTCTCACCACATAATTAAAAATGAAATTCCCCAGACGCTTCCTGTTTTGATCTCTAAAAAAAAGAGAAAAAAATCCTTTATAACTGAACACAGCGGAGTGACACTGAAATTATTACTGTACTAATTTATCAGCCCATGGTATGACAGCACAACAATGATTTCCTTTCCTCGCCGTCCCGGTCTCTATATTTCTCTGTGTCTAGACGGTTTATCAGCATGTCACTTTATGTTTGTTTTGTGCCGCTGCATACTTATTATATATAGGTTTTTTTTGCTACAGTTCTCTTCATTTTAATCCTACCTGATCTCTTTTAGCTTTTTGTTTCTGATTCTATGATTTTCTCCATTTGACTGCTTTACAAAGCAATAATAATGTGCCCATAGGTTTCCTACAACGGTTTCTTGATTTCTATAAAGGTGTTGTCTCACTACAAGGATTGCTGCTCTTTATGTTAAAAATCTTGCAAAAACAAGTCACTTTGTAATATGTGTCCGTTAACAGTGTCCTACCTATTCCTAGATATCCCCTCTTGTATGGGCTGCATCATCTCCTCAGGTGGCTATAGCTACAGATCTGTTCAATCTCTCATGTAAGGCAGCCAGCACTGGTTGCTATAGCTACAGACCTGTTCAATCTCTCCTGATAGGGCCCCCCCCTTCGCCCTAGTGCAGCCTGGTTGCTATAGCTACAGACCTGTTCAATCTCTCCTGATAGGCTGCCAGCACTGGTCGTTATAGCTACAGACCTGTTCGATCTCTCTTGATAGGCTGCCAGAGCTGGTTGCTATAGGTACAGACCTGTTCAATCTCTCCTGATAGGCTGCCAGCACTGGTCGTTATAGCTACAGACCTGTTCGATCTCTCTTGACAGGCTGCCAGCGCTGGTTGCTATAGCTACAGACCTGTTCAATCTCTCATGATAGGCTTCCAGCAATGGTTGCTATAGCTACAGACATGTTCGATCTCTCCTGATAGGCTGCCAGCACTGGTTGCTATAGCTACAGACCTGTTCAAAACTATTCTGACAGGCTTAGCACGGGTTTCTGTAGCTACAAATGTTCGATTCTCCTGATGGCTTGCGACTGGTTGCTAGCTACAGACCTGGCTTCTACTGCAGCCTAGTAGAAGCCAGTAAACACGCCCCTGAATTCAAAATGACACCAAGAAAACAGGACTGAGGTAAGATGAATCAATGTAGTGAGACAACCCCTTTAAGGCTGTGTCTACACATCACTGGATTCTTGTCGGATTTTCAGTGGAGTCAGTATTTTGAATCCGCCAAAAATCCGACTGTACCCAGCGCTGTGCAGACCGCAATAAAAAAAATCTGTGCTGAAGTCTACACAGCACGGATCTTTTCCAATCGGTTTTTAAATCCACCAGATTTTAAGATATGATGTATCTTTCCCTGGTGTCAGATTCCCAGACATTCAGTGTACGGGGCCGACAGCAGATCCGAAAACCGACCGCGGCTTTTAGCGTAAATGTGCACCAAAATGCAATGTTAAACTGTTGTTGAATTTTGGATGGTATTTTAACATTGCTATATAGACATAGCCTAAGAAACAATAAAGATATATCTTCTCAGATGCCACATTATGGAGATATTCCCTGCTAAATGCATTGCTTGGAGACTATAGGGGCCCCATACAGGCTTAGGCTACGATCACATCTGCCTCCAAAGTTCCATTTGGAATGTGAAAAATTATAGGTGCCTTTGGTGTCCATCGTGTAACGGATTTTGCCCCCACCCCATCCTCGGCGATGGAAGCTCCAAATGAAACCTTCAGTGCAGATATGAACCTGGCCTTAAAGGGACACTGCAATCACAAAGGAGTATTTTAACTCTGGGTTAACGTGTCTAGAAGGAGCTCTGTGATATATAGGGTTATATAATAGAGGGAGAGAAGCTGAACTCTGTGATATATAGGGTTATATGATAGAGGAGAAAAGCTGAGCTCTGTGATATATAGGGTTATATGATAGAGGAGCGAAGCTGAGCTCTGTGATATATAGGGTTGTATAATGAGGGAGGGGGAGCTGGGCTTGGGGATATAAGGGTTATATGATAGAGGAGAGAAGCTGAGCTCGTGATATTTGGGTTATATGATAGAGGAGAGAAGCTGAGCTCTGTGATATTTTAGGGTTATATGATAGAGGAGAGAAGTGAGCTCTGTGATATATAGGGTTTTTTTGATAGAGGAGAGAAGCTGAGCTCTGTGATATATAGGGTTATATGATAGAGGAGAGGAGCTGAGCTCTGTGATATATAGGGTTATATATAGAAGAGAAGAGCTGAGCTCTGTGATATATGGGTTATATGATATTTGAGAGAAGCTGTACTCTGTGATATATAGGGTTATATGATAGAGGGAGAGGAGCTGAGCTCTGTGATATATAGGGTTATATGATAGAGGAGAGAAGCTGAGCTCTGTGATATATAGGGTTATATGATAGAGGAGAAGAGCTGAGCTCTGTGATATATAGGATTATAGAATAGAGGAGAGGAGCTGAGCTCTGTGAAAATATAGGGTTATTGATAGAGGAGAGACGCTGAGCTCTTTGATATCTTTGGTTTTTTGATAGAGGGAGAGGAGCTGAGCTCTGTGATATATAGGGCTATATGACAGGAGAGAAGCCTAGCTCTGTGATATATAGGGTTTTTATGATAGAGGAGAGGAAAGCTGAGCTCCTGTGATATTTTAGGGTTATATGATAGAGGAAGAGAAACTGAGCTCTGTGATATATAGGGTTATATGATGAGGAGAGAAGTGAGCTCTGTGTATATTGGGTTATTTTGATAGTTGAGAGGAGCTGAGCTCTGTGATATATAGGGGTTATATGATAGAGGGAGAGGGCTGGCTCTGTGATATATAGGGTTATATGATAGAGGAGAGGAAGTGAGCTCTGTGAAAATATAGGGTTATATGATAGAGGAGCTGAGCTCTGTGGGTATATAGGGTTATATGATAGAGGGAGAGAAGCTGAGCTCTGTGATATATAGGTTATATGATAGAGGAGAGAAGCTGGGGTTTCTGTGATTTATAGGGTTATATGATAGAGGAGAGAAGCTGAGCTCTGTGATATATAGGGTTATATGATAGAGGGAGTAGCTGAGCTTGTGTATATAGGGTTATATGATTGAGGAGAGTGTGAGCTCTGGATTATTAGGGTTATATGGGTGAGGAGAAGAGCTGAGCTCTGTGATTTTATAGGCTTATATGATAGAGGAGAGGAGCTGAGCTCTGTGATATATAGGGTTATATGATAGAGGAGAGAGCTGAGCTCTGTGATATATTTGGGTTATATGAATAGAGGAGGAAGCTGAGTTGTGATATATAGGGTTTTATGATAGAGGGAGGAGCTGACTCTGTGATATATAGAGTTATATGGATAGATGAGAGGAGCTGGCTCTGTTGTAATATTAGGGTTATATATTAGGAGGGAAAAGCTGAACTCTGTGATATATAGGGTTTATAATGAGGAGAGGAGCTGAGCTCCGTGATATATAGGGTTATTGATAGAGGAGAGAAGCTGAGCTTCTGTGATTATAGGGTTTTTGATAGAGGAGAGAAGCTGAGCTCTGTGTTATAGGATTATATGATAGAGGGAGAAGAGCTGAGCTCTGTGTATATTGGGTTATATGATAGAGGGAGAGAAGCTGAGCTTGTATATAATAGGGTTATATGATAGAGGAGAGGAGCTGGGGCTTGTGATATATTGGGTTTTGATAGGAGGAGAGGAGCTGAGCTCTTTGATTATAGGGTTATATGATGAGGAGAGGAGTGAGCTTGTGTTTTTAGGGTTTATGAAGAGGAGGGAGTGAACTCTGTGATATATAGGTTTATATGATAGAGGAAAGGGCTGAGCTCTGTGTATTAGGGTTATATGATAGAGGGGAGGAGCTGAGCTCTGTGTTATGGGTTTTATGATAGAGGAGAGGAGCTGAGCTCTGTGATATATAGGGTTATATGATTGAGGAGAGGATCTAAGCCCTGTAAACTATAGATATAAATTAAGTGATGGAGGAGAGAAGCTGTTTAGAATACAATGGCCCCCAGTTCTCAAAACGAACAGTAAAACTAGCTTTGATACCTGTAGCAACCAATCAGAGCACAGCTTTCATTGTTTAAACTGGTCTGGAGGAATGAAAGCTGTGCACTGATGGGTTGCTATGGGCAACAACAAAATGAAAACTGAACTCTTATAGGTTGCTATGGGCAACAAAGCCATTCTTACTATTAGATGGTTTTGATAATGGAGGCCCATTATTCTTGAACATGAGTGTCCCCCTCAATCTTTAGGCCTCACAACAGCTGCCTGTGCTTCTATTTCTACAGTTATGCCCTTGGTTACCCCTCTTTCCTTTCCTCTTCCTGACCGTTCTTCCTGTTCTTCACCCTCCCTCAGCTTCTATCTACTTCCATAGCGTTTTTCACGTAGTCACTAAGGTTAAAGATAAAAACGTAACTTTATAAAGTTTAGCCAAAACTTTTCCTGAATGTGCACATTATAGCAAAGTGCAGCAGGTTTTATAAAATTACCTAAAGCTTTTTTTTTTTTTTTTTTTAAAGGCGAGGGTACCTGCCAGGTAGTTTCTAGATTATTGGAAAGAATTGACAGTGATAGAAAGAAGGAGAAGAAGAGGCGCTATGGATCTAATTGTATTGTTATATGATGCATACACTTGACAATACTTTACCTGGGCTTATAAAGAAGGAGAAAAGAGACATTAGCATAGTAATAGCAGCCAAGAAGATGACTGTAGATAGCCCGGATGATTGCTGCAGCGCCTTTCATCATCGCCTTTTAAACTTTTCATATTATAAATACCTCTGTAATTTATTGAAATGCTCGGGATTTTTACCGCCAATGAAAAATATTTAATAGGAGTCGATGTGCAGCATTGAGCCGTCTATTCAGGGCCCTTGCTCAGTGGTAATACTTTGGGAACAAATTTCAAGTGAAAAGGAGAAAGACAACCATCCCTGAATTCTGATCACTCTACAGAAGCTTAAAGGGGTTTTGCCACGATGTAATGTTGACGTGGGAATCCTCCAAAATGGGTATTTAATCACTTTTCTAAATATATGCTTTAAAAAAAGTGAAGCCTCGGGAGGCTACTCCCGGGACTTACCCCCCTTTAGTTTCCGCCGTTTAATTGACACGACCGGGACTGATTGGCCGCCCCTTGCGTTGTTTGCACTTCTTATCTGATGGCGGGGAAAACAGGGAATGAGCTTTAAAAGGGACTGGGGGGAAAAAAATTTCTTGTGTTTTTGTATAAAAATTCCCACGGGTTTGGGTAATGTAACTACCCTGAGTAAACATGCAGGCCCCTGCTCAGCCCCCCATTTTCCCCCCCCGCAGCATTTTCGTGAACAAAAAAAAAACCGCTGTGCTGAGAGTTTTATCTTCCCCTCCTGAGCAAAAAGAGGGAGAAACTTGTGCAAAATTTACATTTTCCCCTGTGGATTGGGGGCCCAAATAACATGTTTGTCAGGAAACGTGCTTGGGAGGGGGGGTTGAGGGCATCACAGAGGGGTACTTGTTTTTTTTAAACAAAAAACCCCCAACGCCCCTTTTAATTTCAAGCCTCAAGACGGGGTTTCACCCGTTAGGTGAGGAACCCCTTCTTGGAAAAACCCCCCTTTTAAAAGGGGGTTTCCCCAAGTTATTTTGTGACATGTGATCGGGTGCAACCTATACTGCTTTATGCAGAATATGGACTGTAAACGTATCCTTGATTATTAGTTTCCTGTTTCTTTAAAAGGGCTGTTTTTTTCCAGGGTCCCCCAACAGGTTTAAATTGGGGTTTAAAGTCTGGGGCCCTCAGGGTTTTTAAAGTACATTGGGGGGAAAATTTTCCTTTTGGAAAAAAAATTAAAAAATTTAAAGAAAAAGAAAAGTAAAAAAGTTTAAAAGGGTTTAAGGGTGGGGGTTGGGAAAAGGGAAATTAAATGTTCCTCCAAAGGTTCTTTCCCCTTGGGTTAAAAAAGGGGTGGAAAGGGGGAAAAAAAAAGGGGTGTTAAAAAGGGAATTTTTTTGGAATTTATATTCGGGGTTTTCCTTTTTATAAAAAAACCCCCCCACCCTCCCTAAAACCCTTGTTTAGAACCCTTTTGTAAACATTTTCCCCTTTTTTCCCCCTTTTTTCCCCCCTCTAAAAAGGCAAAAACCCCTCCCTTTTTTTTTGGTTTTAAATTTTTAAATAAATTTTTAAATTTTAAAATCCTTTTAAAGGAAAAATAATTTTATATATTTTTAATAAATTTTAATTTTTAAATATTTATTTTTTAAAAAAAACCTTAATTAAAAAAATATTTTTATAAACTAGCAGGTGCTATAAGTCCTTCCCCCAAAGACGTGCCCCCCTTTGCTGGGGTGCTCCTTCCCGGGAAAAAACTATGCATACACCAAACCCTTTTCCTCTTACAACGAAGCCCCTTTTGGGTTAAATCCCATACAGCTCCCAAAAGACACAATTAAAGACAATATCGGAGCGTCATGCCCACCCCCCTCCCAAAGTCAGGTACCACCTCCCAAAGTCATGCCCCCCCCTTTGCTTGGGGCCCCGGGTTTGGGTTTTTTAGCAGAAGGTAGAACCCCGCCAGTTGTAAAAAATTTTTTCCGCAGCGCTTCATACATGTGTCTCGTTCTATGGCAAAATTTGTCTCAGTCAGGACACTTTGAAATCGCTATAGGTTTGTATGACAGTTGTTGCCCCAAAAACTTTGGTGAAATTTGTGCGTTTTTCGGGAGAAAGCACCCCCCCTAAAAACTTGGCCATTAAAAAGTGTTGTGTCTGGGGGAAAAGTTTTGGGGGGCGACTTTCTTTAATCTGTCGAACGGGCTATTTAAGGGTTTTTTGGAAAACCAAAACGGCCAGAAAAATGCGCGGGCCCCTTTTCTTACAGGTAAACTTTTAGAGTAGCAAGCCAAGAAATGAAACCAAATTTTATAAACAGGGGGCTCCTCCCAGATGATCTTTTTTGGCCCACCCTTTAGATTTTGTCAAGTTCTTTTCCCCTAAATTGGCTTTTTTTTCCCCCAAAAAATTGTGTGCCCTAAATTGGGGTCACACGCCCACTTTTGGCTGAGTCACACCCTCTTGTCAGATGAGGTGTAACACATAATAAATGTGTCTAAAATAGAAGTTTTCAGACTACTACTTCTCCATGGTAAAATTTAAAAATTTTAGGTTTCTTTACAGCCCTTAATTTTAATTACAAGTAAAACGCGGGGAAAAGGTCACAAAAAGGGTCCGGGCAACCTGAGGGGGTCCAAGGCCCCTACCCCAAAAAAGGAAAAAACCCCAGCAGAAGGTGAGGGGCCCTTTTATAGATTTTGCATTTGGGCCCAGGAGCTTTAAAAGGGTTGTCTCATCTCAAAGTTTCTTTGGAAATGCATGAATAAAATTTAATCGTGCTTTGCTCTGTAATTTCCCGGGTCAAGGTCTAAAATTTAATAGAGCTCTATTATTCAAAATTTCTGTTTATTAGTCTGATTAAAAAAAAATTTCCTTCTCGGGATTTCCTAAAAACTTTGAGCTAATGTAAACAGTATTGATTCGGGTTTTTTTCTGAAAGATCAGATAAACACAAGCTCCCCCTGCCCCCCATGCCCTGTGTGGGGACGCCCCTTTCCCGCTTTTTTGGGATAGAAAAAAACACAGGGGAAAAGGGACTGCCGGTCGGTCACGGGGAAACCCGGGAGAGTCCTCAGAAGGTAAAAAAACATTTTTTAACCCCTTTTAACAAAAAAAGATGAACAAAGCAATATTTTTGGGAAAACCCCCCTTCATTTAGTTTTTCCCTAAAATTATAAAAATTTTTTTTTTTAGTGAGAAAACCCCTTTAAAGTTCCCCTTTCCCGTCTGCAAAAAAAAACCCTATACCCAAACATAAAGGGAACAGTATTTTTAGTCAAGACTAAGATTTGCAAACTTAAATTACAATATTCTCAGTCCCCTTCTAACAATATGCACCCGCGCTCGTTTCACAGAATTGGATGACTCCTTTCCTTTCCATTGTGAAACCTCATCCAGTTCCTAACGATAGATATATTGCATCTATTTGTAAGGATATGAAATTTTCATTACACAGAAAATTAGGCAGAAAATTATGCAGAATAATTGTGCATCTATCCATTCCGCATAAACAATTTCTATAAATTTGTCTCATATTATTTCCCGAAATCTTTTTCTAATTTTTCCCTGGAAAATTTCACCTTTCCCTTTGATTGTGTTTTACACTCATGTTTGAAAAAATTTTTAAATTTTTTTAAAAAAATTTAAAAGGATTTTAAAGGGTGTTTTTAAACCCTTTTTGGAACTTTTTAAATAAGTTGCCTTTGGGTAAAAAAATAAAAAAAAATTCAAAAATTATTTCAAATTTCTTCAATTTGATTTTCAAAATGTTTCTTTATTCCCCCAATTTAAATAATTGGCTGCTTGAATGTACTGGGGCACCCAAATCACTGACCAGAAAGGTTATGCTAGAATTTCGGTTTATTAACCCTTCTCTGGTAGCTGGTCATAATAATATGGCTCTAAAAAATTTTCCTCCTCGCCTTTCAAGAGCCATACATTTTTTTTTTTTCCCAAAATCCCAAAAAAGACATAGAGGGATTTTGCTAAGGGTTTGTATGCACCTTAGCACGGGGAAACCGAAAAAAAAAAAAATTCTAAGTGGGGCAAAATGTGAAAATAACGTACTTGTGCCATGATTGTGGGAGTTTTGTTTTTATGGCGTTTACTCTTCAGTAAAAAGGGGATGTTTTTTTTTTGTATTCTGCAATTGATACGTTTTACAGAAATTAAAAATTAGGTAGGGTATAATGGACCCCCTAATCTTTCCCCGGCTTCCCCTGCCTAGGCGGGGCCACCGCCCCCCGAGAAAGGGCGCCCCCCCAATTGACCTCTTCCTGAAATAAAAACCCTAGAAAATAGTGACTGCAGACGAAAAATAAAAAAGAAAAAAGGGGAAAACAGATGAAAACGAAACAAAAAAAGGAAAACCCCGGGAAAACAAGCCAAAATTCAGAGAACCCCGAAAGAAACCCAAAACAGAGCAAACACCAACAGCTAGGGGCCCAAAGCAATTTACCCAGAGGGCCAGGGTGGAAAAGGAAAAAATTTACATAACCCCCCCCCTACCAGGGGTTGGCTCAAAATACTTACCCCCCATTTAAGCACCCAAACTGCAACCGGTGAGATGCAAAAAAAAATCCCTTTAAAAAAAACCCTAGGCAGTCCTGAAATAGGTTTTTCCCTTTTTGTTTTTTTACTTTTAAAAAAATGCAAACTTCTCTTTGTCTTAAATTTTCTCTGCGTGCCCTTTTTGAGGGGGGGGGATTTTTTCCCCCTACTTTGGTTTTTTTTTTTTTCCCTTCCAAACCCATGGATCTGAGTTTATGGTGTATTTTTTGCAGGCTTAAGTGTACTGTTTACTGCTACCATTTTGGAATATAAGCAACTTTTTGATCACTTTTTATTCCAATTTTATTGGACAGGAAATAACCCAAAAACGTGCAATTTTGGGGGTTTTGAATAAAGTTTTTTCTAATGTTTAAAAGGGAATTTTAAAAATTTTGTTATTTTTTATAGATTTTGGAAATTTTTTTTGTTTAAATTGGGAAAAAGTTTTTTTGAGCCCCTCGAGTTTCCCCCAAGGGGTTTTGGGCCATAGAGAGCATGATTTGTACACCCCAAAAAATACTAAAATTTTAAAAAAAACCCCAAAATAAATTTGTGGCATTGGATTATACTGACCTTCAGAATACAGATTAAAAAATTATTTATTTCCCAAGAGTGGGAAAACCCTAAAAAAACAAACCCCTACTAACATGGCACAAGTAAAATTTTTTCCCCATTTCACCCCACTTTTTTAATCTCTCTTCCAATTTTTCCAGAAATTTTTATGGTTTCCCTCAATTGGGCCCATTCAAAAAAAAATCTAAATCCCAAAAAAAAACAATCCTCAAATGGGTTTCGTAATTAAAAAAAAAAAGATGGTTTTTTAAAGGGGAAAAAAATGTAGAGCCATATTATTATGTCCATCAGGAAAAAGGTTTAAACCTTTACAAAGGGGACGTGGGTAAGGGTTTTGCCCGGAAGGTTTATTTTTCCCCTTTTTAAAAAGTGATTTGAAAAGGGGAAACCCTTTTCCCGGGGAAGATTGGGAAATTCAACAAAAAAACACGGGTTTTTTTTGGCTTTAAGGACCTTTTTTTTAAGTCTGGTTTATTTTGATTACATTTAACAACATAAAAAGATCAATGTCCTTATTTCACTGGGTTGCTGATTTTTAACATGGAAGAAAAGATGTTACAGAGGGGAAGAGGTCTGGTAGAGCGATTTCTGTGTCAAGAAAACACTGGTGCATTCATGATATCAGCTTGGATAACAGACAAACCAGCCGAAAGCGCAGAACAGTGAATATTTTATACAAACACATTCTTCATAATGAATTGGACATGAAAAAGTGATCCGCAAAATGGATCCCAAACTGTCACTGCTGATCAGAAGCGAATGAGAGGGACAATGTCTTTGAGGATTTACAATCGATTAGCCAATAGAAAATCAAACTTTTTGGATCACTTTGTCACAATGGATTCATCGTTATGATCCAGAAACTGAAGAAATGTCTGAGGAGCGGAAACGTTCTGGTTCTTCCCGGCCCAAAGAATTTCATGTGCAGAACTCTGCCGGAATAGTTCTTCCCTCCATTTTCTGGGACCAAGGGGCCATAGTTTTACAAATTACTTGGAGCTTGGAAAGTCAATCATGGGAGATTATTACACATCTCTAGAAACCGAATTTCCTGCCAAAATTGTGGGAGCCCAGCCAGGAAAAATTTCCAAAGGTGTCTTATATTTGCAGGATACTCCTCGTAGAGCCCAGCAAAGACTTAAGTAAATCAACTTTGAATTTGTCGCTTATCCGCCAAATTCTCCCTTTTTGGCCCCATCTGATTATTATCTATTTCCAAAAGTCAAAAAATCATTAAAAGGGTGAAAATTTACAACAGACGAGATTGCAAGAACAGGATAACTATTTTTTTTTCTTAAAGGGGTTGTGTGAGAAACCCAAATAATAAGAACATAAAGATAAGCAGTATATCTGTGTCGCAATCCAGTGTGTGAACTACTTAAGCAGCTGTTATATATTATACCCTGTTTCCCCAAAAATAAGACAGTGTCTTATATTAATTTTTGCTCCTAAGGACGAGCTAAGACTTATTTTTAGGGGATTTCTTATTTCTCCATGAACAAGAATTCACATTTATTGTTGAAAAAAATCAACATGTATTAATATACTGTAGTGATTTCATCACAAACATCAGCATAAGCAGCCAAACTCTGAATTGCATAAAAAAAATGCACTAGGTCTTATTTTCGAGTGATGTCTTATTTTCGGGGTAACGGGGTATATTTGTGTGTATGTATGGCTCTCAGTCTCCTTTCTACTCTACTCCTTTCCCTCATACCACAAGTCTCTCAGTTCAGCTTAGTTATGTCAATCAGCCTAACCAGGAAGTAACTCATAGAGCCTGTCCTACTTCCTAATGAAGGAGCCCGGCGGCCATTTTGTTCTCCTATGAATATCCCCTAGACAAAACTAACAGACTTTTCTAATTAAAGTTATTAGGATTTTTTTCATTATAAAATGTAGTTTATTGACTTAGTTTTCTTCTTTTCCCGGAGAACCCCTTTTAGGATTAGAATTACTTTTTGATTTATGCATTAACTGAATAGAGCTGAATAAAATGATATTACTTCAAACATAATTTTTCTTTAGGCCAGCTATATATCACTACTCTTTCGTTTATTGGATCTACTATATTTTAGGCTCCTTCCACATACAGTTTTTGGCCACCATTCGTCTTATCTGTCGAGATACCGTATAAATCTATCCAGATGGATACCGCGTCGGGGCCATTGACGTCTATAGGGCAGACTTAGTCCACTTCTCCCTGTAGATTGCAAACACAGAGCGACATGTATGAATGGGCTGCTCCTTTTTTGACATCTTGCACCATGCCAGATTAATGAACCCACATACGACAGGTTCATACTTACTGCTCATTCCACACTCCTCTTTAGAACTAGTGTGTTGGCCCCAAGTTTCCCACGTCGCCCATAGTTTTTCTCTAGGCCAGCTATATATTATTACTCTTTTGTATATTGGATCTACTGTATTTTAGGCTCCATTCACATACAGTTTTTGGCTCTCATTCGTGGTATCTGTTGAGATACCATATAAATCTATGCAGACAAATATCGCATTGGGCCATTGACTCCTATAGGGCAGACTCGGTCCTAATTGGACTATGTTTGCACTCCTCCCTTGTAGATTGCAAGCCCTTACGGGTAGAGTCCATTCTCTCTCAGTACCAGTTGTTAGTCATCTACTGTTGCTATTGTACTTGTCTAGACCTATGTTTTGTATGTAACCCCCCTCGAATGTACAACGTCCTGAAATTAATAGCGCTTTGAAATAATAATAATTTAACATATGTGCCCATTGCAGAAACTGTACCCCATTTCTAAAAAGGACTACGTTTGCCCCAGGTGGGGTAGCTAAAGGGGGTGCAGGGGCAGCAGTTGCTCCCGGGCCCTGCAGTTTCAGGGGGCCCAAGACCCTTCTGCCACACAAGTAGATACCAGCATTGTAAGTGGCACATAGTAGCTAGGGGAGCCCATTTCACTTTTTGCACTAGGGCCCAGGAGCTTCAAGTTACACCTCTGGTTTGCCCTATGGAGGTCAATGGACCCGTCGCGACTCCAACACAGTGTTCATCATCATCAGGATAAATGCTTACGATATCCCAACAGATACCACAAAAGAGGGAGGAAAACAATATGTGATTGGGGCCCATGTTTTTTTTTTCTTTTATTGTTTTATTGAAAAATGTTGTTTGTACTTTTTTCACTTTTTTCATCACATTTCTGCTGTTTTATGTGGATGCCTTTTTTTCCCCCTTTCTACACAGCAACTTCTATCACATCTTCACTCTTATCATTCATAGCCTGTAGAAGTTAGGACCTGTTCACATTTTTTCGGTACTTTATGGTGTACACACTAAGGGCGACATGTCCCAATACGCAAGCGCCGTTTTTTTGGTCCATTTTGCGCCAAAATACTATTAACGCCATATTCTCAATATAAAGGAACTGTCATACACCAAAACTAGACACATATACACCGGGCTGGACACATTGTAATGCGCCAAAAAAGGCGCATTACATACACTAATAATATACGCTAAGCGCTGCGATTGTGCAATGCGCCTTTTTCGCTGCAATGCGCTTTTTTTTAGGCACATTACGTTTACTACACAGGGTATACCTGACACCAGATTTATGAAAGTAGCGTAGTTTCAGGCGCACTTTACACTTATTAAATACGCCTAAAATCTGCCGTGGCGACGGCAATTTTTGGACATGTTTCCCTAAATAGCTGAACCGTGAACAGCCGCGCAAGGGGTTAAATTAAAAAATGCATGCTCCGTTTTTCGAAAGCTAACAGGGTAGTATTTGGGTTTTTTCTACATCTGTCTTTCATCAATATTTTTCTTCTTAAGGATTAGAATGACTTTTTGATTGATGCATTAACTGTATAGAGCTGAAAGAGGATTATGTTGAATAAAATGGTATTACTTCAAACATAGTCTTCCTCTAGGCCAGCTATATATCACTACTCTTTTGTATATTGGATCTGCTGTATTTTAGGCTCCTTTCACATACAGTTTTCAGCCCTCATTTGTGGTATATGTCGAGATACCGCGTCAGGGCCATTGACTTCTATAGGGAAGACTTAGTCCTAACTGGGCTGTGTTTGCAGTACTCTCTTGTAGATTGTAAGACTTCGCAGGAAGGGTCCACTCTCCCTCTGTACCAGTTGTTAGTCATTTAGGGGGACATGTATGAAAACTGCCTTGGTCTAAGACTTTCTTTGTTGCCCATAGCAACCAGTCAGAGCTCACAGCAACCAATCAGAGCCCATAGCAACCAATCAGAGCCCATAGCAACCAGTCAGAGCTCATAGCAACCAGAGCTCATAACAACCAATCAGAGCTCATAGAAACCAATCAGAGCCCATAGCAACCAATCAGAGCTATAACAACCAATCAGAGCCCATAGCAACCAGTCAGAGCTATAACAACCAATCAGAGCCCATAACAACCAATCAGAGCCCATAGAAACCAGTCAGAGCTATCACAACCAATAAGAACCCATAGCAACCAATCAGAGCTATAACAACCAATCAGAGCCCATAGCAACCAGTCAGAGCTATAACAACCAATAAGAGCCCATAGTAACCAATCACACATGATACAGAACCAAAAACTGAACGGATTATAATAATTAAAAAAAATCTGCATTAAGTATCTCTACTTGACCTATATTTTATACAGAGGTGTAATCAAGTCCTATGTATATGATGGTACAGCATGTTTTTGAGGGTAGGAGTTACTTGTCTGTTTCCATAACTCATAGACTGGTATGGAGACGGCTACACACATGGCTGACAGTACTGCCCAGTTTCCATCCGGTTACAGTGTGGTTGGTGCCTTGCCTGGTGGAATTGGGGTCAGGGAATCCTGGTTCTCCTTATAGATCAGACCCCAATCTATTAGGCACTTTCAGCACCTGATAAAACACCATATAGTAAGCACCATGAGACATTTCCCGGCACCTCCTGAGCACACATGAAGTTTTTTCTGCTGCTTAGAGTTGCTTCATTTTGCTCTTCTGCAGCGGGTCAGGATGATTTACATTTAGTCAGTGGAAATTAATGAATCTTTAATCTTGTGGAGCAGGAGGAAAGCGGCTTCACACCAAGCTATGGAGGAGCCTGAGAAGGAGAGATAACTACACCGAGTACCTCCGCTGCTTAATAATATACTTCACTGGGTTGATTACTTGGTAAACAGAGACCATTAGACTTATTTTATTTTATGGGGCAGAGGCAACAAAGGCATTACTCTATCAGACAGACAAAAATATGCGCTGTGTATTTAGGGCAAGAGAACATCAATAATGATGACCAATATATGGGCCGCTAATGGAAAAATCAAGGCAACTGGGTTTCTTTGGGTGGGGGAATTTCCAAATGCAAAGTATAGATGAGTAAGGGTTATACTGTCTCCGAGCAATGACGTCGCTTAAAGGTGTTTTCTCATTTCAAAGATCATAGTTCAACAGGTGGGGACGAAAAATGTAAGCTTGTAGGCCCTTGGTTACCATAAGCAAAGTGCTATGGTTTAAGAGAATGGGCCGTTTGTTTAAATCTTGTAAGTGAGAAAGAGAGCTCCGGTCGGGTTACACCTAGGTCCTGCCCCCGGTCGTATTCGGGAAAGCGCGTCAGTAGCAGGTGAGAGGCTGTATATGGAGGGAGCAGGGACATGTGTGCCGGAGATGAGTGATGACGAGGTGCCACCCCCGGTCGTATTCGGGAACGCACGTGAGACGGAGTAGCTGTGGACGGGAGCGCGCAGGTACATGTGTGAACAGGGATGAGAGAGAGAGAGAATATGAGTTCACGTGTGCGGTGCGGGGTTTGCTGCGTTCGTTCATGAACAGCGATCAGAGGTCCTGCAGCAGAGAGAGAGATCTTGTGCAGTCCCATGTAAACACAAACAGATAAAGTGTATAGTTCTGTTCTGCAGATCTGTAGAGGTCAGAGGTGTAATAATCTGCAGTATATATAACAGTGTGAGAGAGAGAGAAAATAAAAATCGCCCATCTTTCCCAGAATCCTGAATGTCAAATGTCCATTCTAGTTACAAAGTATGTAGAGAGAGCAAGAAATGTAGATACACACTATGGAGTTACACTTAGCTTCTCACTTCCAATGATTCCTTAGTCTCTGACAGCTGAGAACCTCTCCCTTCCCTCAGCTCACACAGAATGAATCCTCATGTGCACACTTTGGGGCGTGTCTGCAGAGAGAGAAGATACTCCCTGCTGGGAGGAGAAACACGCCCCTCCATTTCATAAGCTCTCCTTAGCAACCAGTATAAACGGCTGCCAAATGATGAAACGATAAAACCCCTTTAAAGGGCTCTCATCAACAGGAAAATGCTCCCCACATTTATTACATTTGTAACGTCCTCATTTTCCCTAAAATGAGGACAATTGGCTTCTACTTCATGGGTTTTTTTTATCTTCCTCTGGATCAACACTTTATCACAATAGGCTGAACTGGATGGACGTCTGTCTTTTTTTGGCCTTACACACTATGTAACATCCTAATAATGAGGAAATAGGAGATTTTTTTTTACCCTTTAATTAGACCCTCAATGTGCTGATCTGTTGGCTGGAGATTCAATGGGGTCGTGTAATTTCACTTGAAGACTAACACAAAGGGGGAAAAGTGCTGTATTTAACAGGGAATTAACATCACTTAACTATTGGGTCATATCCCAAAAATATAAAACTCTCCTATAAAATGCATTAAAAATTAATAGAATCTAAAACTAGTTTTACATTAAATAACCCACTGATGATGATGTTTAGATTTCACAATTTTAAATTTTTACTACATTAAATTTGACATTTATTTTTGCTGCTCTCACCCTTTATTCTACATACAGCAAGAGCCGACACAGCACAGGTATTGCTGGACCTGTGGTTCACCAAACAAGATCAGTCCCATACTTTCTATCACTGACATGTTATTCTAATGACTTCTTTTATTTCCAGCCTGTCTATGGCCTTTATACATGTTTGGTGCATTACTAATGCGCCTAAGTTACGTGATGCGTCAAACACACAGGTGAGGGGCGGGAACTTTAGACGCCATTTATAATCGCACAAAAAATACTATCATACATTCAGGCGCATCATACACTGAAAATGAGATTCAACAATTCACTTTGACGCGCCTTCCTTCATACATGTCTCCCTCAGTCTTGTTGTCCATCAAAAGGGACGTGACATCAGTAAAAGTGGCAAAAAAATGCAGCAAAATTTTGGTGCAATTAGTGGCATAAAGTAAGCCAACTAATAGACGGTGTAAACATAGGTGTAATTTTAGAGGGGGACAGAGGGGACTGGTCCCCCCCACACTTTTTTTGGGGTGGGGAACCGTCCCCCCCACTTTTTAGCCACTTTAATAAAAAATAATCCATATGAAAGCAGGAGAATACGGTAAGTGGTGGAGGGTAAAGCACAGAGGAGGAAGAAGTTAACCCTTTGCCGCCTATATTTCTTGGTGGGACAGAGTAGGTAGCAACCTCAAGTGTCAGTACAGAGTGAGAGCAGCGCTGATTGGTAGAGCAGGAGTCAGCAGGGGCTGCTTCACCAATCAGAACGCTGCTCACAGTCCAGCACACTCTGTATCTGGAGCTGTATCTTTCCCTCCCATCGTATACCACTTCCCCTATACTCAGCCCTCATCAGAGAAGATGAGAAGCACTTGCCGACTGCCAACTACACCAGACTATAGGAGACAGGTAAGGAGGGGACAAGGGTGCCAGGCGTTGTGTGTGCATGTGAGTAGGGTATGTGGTGTATATTTTAGATGTGTATATACGGTACAGCCATGTGTCTTGCCATATCACTTCTTCCCTGCACTTACGTGCCGGGGAAAATGAAAGTGAATGTGGCCAGCCCCGCAGCATCTTAGAATTGTGGACTAGCAAGCGCGTACTTCTAAAACCCCCACCATATAGCAGAGTGCACAGTACACTCCGTTATACGCTGTGTGAACATACCTTAAGGGTACGTTCACACGGAAGATATGAATGCTGGTTCTGGGGCAGATTCAGTGCTGATCTGCCTCAGAACCTGCGTCCAATCCAGCAGGAAACTGATTTACATTATACCCTATGTAAAATCAGTGTCGTTGTTTAGATTACACTGATTTTACTCGAGTATTTTCAGCGCTTACTGTCAGCGCCTTCAAAGAATTCTTTGGGCATTTTCCGCACTAACAGCACTAAAGGATAGGAGGCAGAAATCTTCCTCGGGAAGTCTGGGTCGTTTGCTCATCGGAATTCGATTTTTGCAAGCACCAAATTTCCAACAAGTAAACGTCACTGTCAGTGCCGAAAAAACGTCATGTGAACCCACCCTGTGGTATGTCTGTGTTCAATATATGTATATAGAAAACCTTAATCCTGACATTGAGCAATAGGTCAGGTAATTATTCCATCACACCAACAAGAAAAAACATAAAAAGATGGAGTGTGCAAAATTGTTACATAAAATTAAAACGTAACCTTTACTTGACAGTTTAAAAGACTCATATTAACAAAACTATCTCCATCCAAAAATATAGGGTATATCAATAGTAGCCTCCTATATATTGTAAATTGGGTGCCACCGGAAGAAGGAACCAACTCGCCCTATTGTCTCCCTAAAATGTTTGCACCACAATAACAAGGTGGAGCACTCGCCCCGAAAAAGGGCGACCCCACAAAGATGCGTCGACTATCCCTATAGATTCCTACCTTACCAATATATCACCGATTTGACACGTCCCAATATATGTATATATACACACACAATTTCTGGGCTACCTTTTCTAATGTAGTCTCTGGGGTACAGTGTGTAATGTAATAATCTCTGGGGTATGGTATAATATAATCTCTGTTGTACAGTATGTAATGTAATCTCTGGAGTACAGTGTGTAATGTAATCTCTGGGGTACGGTGAATAATTCAGTAATATCTGGGGTACGGTGTGTAAAGTAATCTCAGGGGTACAGTGGGTAACGTAGTAATCTCTAAGGTACAGTGAGTAATGTCATCTCTGGGGTACAGTGAGCAATGTAAAGTCTGGGGTAAGGTGTGTAATGTAGTAATATCTGGGATACAGTGTGTAATGTAATCTCTCATGTATGGTGTGTAATGTAATCTCTGAAGTACAGTGAGTAATGTAATTCATTTCTAGGGTTCAGTGTATAATATAATACATTTTTGGGGTACAGTGAATTATATTATTTCTTGAAGAAATAATTATATTCCTCCTGGAAACAGGGGGATCCTAGGGCTACAAAAAGCGCAGGATCGGGTCCACTGGTAAAAACACACACAAGTATAATCCTATAATAAAGTGCTCACCTTTTTTGCGCTGTACAAAAGTACGGTACAGCGCGCTTTAAGTTGGTAGAGATTATACGGTGTGTTCAGAAGAAGCTGCTCCGGTCTTTCTCCCGCCGCTGAAGCCACGAGGGACGCCGCGGATATATGATTATTCAAAAGCTCGCTGAAAAGCTCCTAGTTTAGTAGGGCTATTCAGACAAAGGGTTTTGGGATTAAGTTAGACTAGAGCGCTAAATAGAAGAGGAGCATATAAACTCCAAACAGTATATTAATAAAGTAGAATTCTTTATTCTATGTGACGCGTTTCACGAACTGCTGTTCGCTTCCTCAGACATAGATGCACAAATCATGTTGCTCATTAAATACCCTCGACGGGATTGAAAGCGAGGTTATCATAGTAAACATGGTTCATTCACAAAAAGAAAAGTTACATATATAAAAATTTCACATAGCACATAATACAATTATAATATTATAATTGTATTATGTGCTATGTGGGGGAGATCACAGCACTCCCTCAGACCTCCTACCTGGATTACAGGGGGCCACTTCACTGCAGGGAGAGGAGGGGAGAGAAGGGAAGGGAGGGGAAATGAAAGGGAAGGCGAGTGAAAGAGGGAGGGATAGGAAGAGGGGATGAGAGGGAAAATTGGTCCCCCCCACTTTTTGAACCAAAGTTACGCCCCTGGGTGTAAACTTAGACTGCACAGTCTGAACATGCGGCAGACTTATCAACACTATGATACATGAGATGCCTGGTAAGACGGTCTAGTCCCAGTTTACGCTAAGTGTTCGAGAGTATTGATAAAATTGCCCCAGTGTTTTCTGCTGCTGCAACATAACCCAGGGATCAGTATAATGAGGAACCTGACAACAGGTGCTCAGCTCCACTACAGCGCCTCTACAGGAGGAATGCCGAATTACATGGTGCCCATTGAAACCAGCAGACTGTCCATAGAATGCAAGGACACGCTGAGCCCCCCGAATACAGAGACCCTCCATGTCTCCGCTCTCTGCTCGTTCTCTTCTCTGCTTCATTCATTGATGGGATGATTCACCCGCAGTCAGTGCACTGTTTTCTCATATCGCCATCATTACATCTCTTCACAGAGATCATTGCTTTGCATCCTGCTGTAAATATTAATGTGTCGTCTCACTAGCTGAGCATGCCGTTGCTTTGTATAATTTTATTATAACATCCAGCAATTTCCCAACTGGCAGATGTGTCATTTTGGATTCTGGCAAAGCCGCGTTTCAGAGCCAGATTGTGCTCTAGATTATTATAACATCTCCATGATCTGCAGCCAGGCGGACTTGCCCGGAAGAGGGATGGAGACATTTCTAATAGAGACACTTGAATAAATCAACGTTTACCGACTGGTTATTGAAATAAATGATTGTTTATGACAATGGCCTCTGCTTCTAGAAGGCGCCAGATGCTAGAGAGTCTCATCCTGCCGGTCACAGTCATCTTACAGTTCCGATAGTTATACAATTCACCAGCACATTATTGTATGGCCTTATTTTTGGGAGTTACAGCAGACCTGTATCTTGACTACTTGGCTAACCCCAGGGCAAATTTAGTTCACTACTGTAACCCGTCCCATGTTCTCTCTTGTTTCACACTGAACAATATGGTTAAAGTGAGAGGGTTAATTATGTATCCCTGGTGAAGAACAATGGAACAGTTAATGCTGCATACCTGGTAGTCTATAGCACTAAAGGGTTATTATTTGGATCCCTGGGGAATATACACTGAGAAGTAAAAGGGTAACAATGTTTTGAACTTTTGACTTTCAGGCTCCATAACTCACCATCAACTACAGCTTTGAATGTAAAGCTAATATCATCTTGTAGACAATCATCTTGGCTATTTCATACATAAATGTGACTTGTAACTATTTAGCATATGCTTAGTTATACAAATTCTTGTCATGTAACTGCATTGTTACTGTTTTGCTCACCAGCCCAAGAAATTAAGCATGTAGGATTCAAAAGAATAAAGATTCACTGCTAGATGATTTAGCAAACAGACAGGTGCACGGTTGGTGGAGATTTCATGTGCTGGTTCAATCCAGAAACAAGAGAGTAATAGTGATAACTGAGCCTAACTGTCCCTAGATCTTCCCCTAACCCTCACCTTACTGCTGTCCCTGACACCAGAATCACTATTCCTAAAAGTAAACATAAAGCTTCACCTCACAAACGTCCTTAAGCTACAACTGACCCTAAAAAAGCAAGCCGCATTAGGAACCAGAGACTCCCTTTGCAAAGCACAGCAGGAACTAGAAAAGCACCAAACTGATATTCTCAAGGAATACAAACTCTAGAATTGGCCTAACAAAATTTAAATATACTATAACTTGAAATATGAACTAGACAGTAGATTTAAAGAAACAATAATTTGACATTTCAAGACTAGACAGGAGATCTTGCAATATACTCTTCAAACAGAGTGGATATGGCCAGGTCAGCTGACATGCAATGTTCTTGAGCACTTGGCATGCAACTACTTCAAACAAACACACACAACAGAAGACAGACATAACATAGAAAATCCTGCTCACTTAATAAACAGGAGTGTATGAAATTGCAGCGGAGTTGCTGCTATTTGTAACATTTTTAATTAGTAAAAAAAAAATATCTATCTAATCTATTATATATAATATATATATATATATATATATATATATTTATGTCATCAATTCCCTTCTAGTTTTCTTTCCCCCTATTTTAACCCTTTAAAATCAGCAAAGCTATTTAAAAAAAATAATGAGCAACTCTTTTAACTAGATGCCAACCACTCGCTGACTATAAACATCTGGCCGTTGGCATCTAACTCTGCATGGACTTTCCAGAATTGTGCAGCTGCGTGGGTAGAGAGCAGGCTGTCAGCATTAGCCAGGCTCTCCACTGAGAAGGCAGGGAGGGTTTATTACCATCCATTCCTTTCTGATTGCTGTATATGCAATATCCAATGAGCGCTGTTTATGCAGATAGACAGGAATCCTCCCGGCTTCCCAATTCTCAGCGCTGGCATTCACATGACCGCTGAGCTCAGTAACTGCATAAGCTATAGAGTCTTACTAAACCCAGATCAGCTCTGCAGTCAGTGCAAGCGTCTGTATTTCCCCTAATATATCAGGCACAGTTAAAGAGGAAATCAGCAAAAAAAGAAGAAGAAAAAAGTATAAAAGAATGTCTTCCATAGATATTTTTCTGTCCTTATGAGAGGCACAATGGGCGACATGTATGTATTTTGGAGCCCAAACGACAATTTTATTCCGCGTATTAGCAGTGTAGAATGCACCTCAATCTATGAACCTGGTCTACTGTGGTCATAGATTTAGCGCTTTCTAGCTACAAAACGAGAAATCAGGCTCAGGTAAACCACTTTTTCCTCGGCCTACGTGTTCCAGCAGTAATGTGCCCAGTTTTGCCATCCTTCCGTCATAAATGTGTAGAAACATACTGTTGTGGTGCGGCGCCCCCAGAACGCCCCCCAATCTCAGGTGCATTACAAAGTGCCACAGGCACCTGATAATGCGTCTAATTTTGGAGTGTCCCTGTCACGTCAAGGGAGGTGCAGTGATCCCTGACTGGAAACCAGCCCACTGTCCCTGCCTACTTGACGTGCTGCCCTAGGCGTCAGACGGCAACTGGGCGACAGTCCCTGCGCTGCTAGTGTGCTGGGGCCGTCAGGAGGAAGAAGAGTCAACAATCCGGGTCAAAAAGCCAATCGGGAATGCCAAGCCACAAATCAGAACCAGAGGGAAAACATAAACAAGCCGAGGTCAAAACACGAACGGGAGCGAGGTACAAAATCAAAATGCAAGACAGGGTCAGGAAAACAAGCAGAGGTCTGGTACACGGATAAGCAAACACAATATAAAGCACAAGTAGCAAGGCAGCCAGGAGAATATCACAGGCGCCTGCAGAGAGTTTAAATGGGATTCCCGGACACCGCCCCAGCAGCCGATTGGAGCGGCCTCCGGGTCCTCCCATTGGCTGGTGCGACACGCCTCCTGTCCAAAGTGGTTGGGCCTCTGTCACTCATGGAGCTGCCAGCAGACAGTCTATCCGGGTGGGGTCGCAAATCAGCTGCTGAAGACTCTGGCTCCCTGCAGGCTAAGCGCCGCCTAGCCCTGACAGCGCCAGATTATAAATCTAGAGAACATGGCCCCGTACATACATATCACCCAATATGTACACTAAAATAATTGAAAAAACACATACAAAAAATAACATTGTGTTGAAAAAACAGTCAGGGCATGTTCATCCGGCTTACTACGGCGAGTATAGTATGCACCGCAATCCACCGTGTGTTTTGGAACCACGCGCTGATCAGCACGTAATTCTAAAGCACGGGGGCGGCGGCCGGCCCCATAGACTTGCATTGTCAGCAGCGCGTAATTGCCGCTAACAAGTGAGATGTCACTTCTCTCCCCCGGAGTACAATACGATCGTATTGTACGCGCGGGGACTACATCGCGTAATACATATCTCTCTATGAGAGCTATGGCTTACCGTAATTGCGGCGTGCATTTCACCGCATATAGAGTGCAATACGCGGCGAAATACGCGCACAATTACGCTTCAAAATAAGCCATGTGAACATACCCTAACTGCCCAAACTACAACTTTTAGCCCTCTCCCCGACAACCCTAAAACTCTATATAACCTATATATATATTTGTCTGTGACAGAAAAGTTACAAAATTACAAAACATATTTTAGCAGCACTTTTGCTGTTAAAAACAGACTCTCTTCTTACCATTTTCCCATTTTATTGAAAAAAAATGTGATACATATTATGGGAAAAAAGTCAAAAAAATGTAGTAGGATAACCGTAGGTGAAAAATGTTACAGCACTAAAACCGTGATGTACTATGGAAAAGGAAACTGTGCCTGGTCGGGAAGTGGTTAAAATAGAAACCTCTTCCCCTAAACCTACCCTACTGCTGTCCCTGACACCAGAACCATTATTCCTAAAACTGATCCCAAGGCTTCACCTCACAAACGTCCTTAAGCTACAAATGACCCTAACAAAGCAAGCAGCATTAGGAACCAGAGATTCCCTTCGGTGTACTACGGAAATGGAAAATGTGCCTGGTCAGGAAGGGTGGTAGACGGCCCGGTCAGGAAGTGGTTAAAATAAAAATAATAATGAAAAAAGTCATTAAAATATGTGGCCCCTGAAAGAAAAAAAAGAAAAGTGATGAACGTTGCATTACTTTTCAGTTTCCGTAGGTCATGTCTCAGTGGGTAATGCTTTGTGGGAAAGCTTCCGAGAATAGAGCATGTAATGTCCTGCATACTAGGTAATGGTATCTTAAAGTACTCTCCAGTCCACTCTGCAATATGGTGAGGTATTTGTCTGTGCTGACTCGCTATTGTGGGCTTACGTTCTGAAAACTTATGTTGATTATCCAAGCTTTTTTATTAAAATCTGCAATGAGTGTTAGGACAGTAAGACCATGACTAATGACATTCTATTCGAAAGCTTCACAAGGTTAATGTAAGCATTATCGGTAAAGGCAGACGTGAGAAGGAGCTTCATGAGCACAATATTCACATCAGCTTTATGGAGCATTTAAAGTCAATAGCCCTCGGTATCTATCCTCACAAAAAGAGCCGTATATGGTCTGATAGATGTATCCGAAGAATATATTTCTTACGCCGTTTTTTTTTTTCCTCCTAATAAAATCAACTTTCTCATTCATTACAATTTTTTTCTCTTCCTCTTTTGACATTGTGGAAACATTGTGTTTGCAATAGTATCGAGAGCTCCAAAGCAAAGTATCCCCAGAGGAGCAATTCCCTTTAACATAGCGGAACTGTAAATGTGAAAGTGCTAATTCCTAGTTGAACACAAACAATGGCATCGCTCTTCAGTAATCAGAGGCGACGGGAAGGGATACGATGTGTAACACGCACTGCAGGCGGCCAATGAGCCTGCACAATATCTGCTCCAAACAGTACCCTAATAGGATAACATCCGACCAGTCAAAAATGAAAACTATGTAGTGCTGACTGTCTGCGGTGTATTCAAAGTATGCTCAGCTCTTTGTGCCGCAGATTTTCTGGGACAGAAAGTAGCTTCCTTCCAGCCATAGTCTAGGGCTTTGGATTTGAATCAAAGTCATTTTCAACCCAATTTTCATTGATTCCGTGTAAGTCAGCCTAAATCGAATCTTGGCAAAAGTTGGTAAAAAATTTACCCTAACTTCAACCTTAACCCTAAGGAACATCTGGGCAACCCCAAGGGTTAGCATTTAGCCAGAATGCAAACATAGTCCAAAAGATACATTTGCACTGTTGATCCCTATGGATGCATCGTGGGAGCTGTTGGGATACCTTTATCAGGGATCCCAATGGATACATGCAACGGAGATCCCAAATGGTATCAAACCACTGTGTGACCCATGTTTGTTATATCATCATTAACAACAATGGATTTCCACAAGTGCAAAGAATTATTGGGTGTTGCCAACTACACATGGCTCTGTCACTGACTGGCTAAACACACTACTGAAAGAGGTTGATCATAATTTAAAAACACAACCGCAAGGCCATACCTACAGCTGAATGGCTAGACTAAAGACTGAAGCCAGTAGGAGGCAACACAATCTCTTGTGCTATATGGGTAAGATATAACAGGTGCAGATAACTGATGAGCAAAAGCTCAAACACTCCTCCACTAAGGGAATAATTGAATTATAAAAAAAACTGCACCCTAGGTAGGTACCTGTTCACACCAGTACCTATATAAAAAGCCACAGTATAATAAATGGGGAGACTGCAAAAATGCAATTGTTGCTGGTATTACAATTGCATATAGATAAGGCGATACAAAGGGTGCCATTTATACAGCTACGTGTTGTGCACCATGCTGGCTTACAGCCTATGACGCCTTTACTAATCGATTGGGCGGACATGCAAACATAGTCCAAAAGTTACATTTGCACTGTTGTTCCCTATGGATATGTCACGTGATCTGTTGGGATACCTTTATTGGTATCCCAATGTGTATGCACAACGGAGATTCCAAATGGTACCAAACCACAGTGTGAACCATGTTTGTTATATCATCATTGACAATAATGGATTTCCACAAGTACAAAGAATTATTGGAGTGTCGCCAACTACACATGGATCTGTCACTGACTGGCTAAACACACTATTGGAAGAGTTTGACCATAATGTCAAGAATATTTCCTAAGAGAAGCAGTGGTAACACAAAGGATATATGTAACATCATCAGTGCAGGATCAATGGGGATCAGTGGAGACCACCACAATGGTTGAGCTGGGACAACAAGGGAATTAATGAGTGAGTGATGGTTATTGTTCTTTTATTATGTAATTTAACATTTCCTTCCTTTAGGAAGACCCACATCCTATCCTCCTGCCCTAATACACCTTGTATATATTCATTGTTTTATGCTGTTGGTCCTATAAGACCTATAATCCTGCTAGCACTCATAGACCTTGTTATAATGCTTGACCTTGTATGCCCTATAATCCTGCCTCATAGGTCCTGTTATCCTGCTGCCCTCTATAGACCCTACAGGCTCCTACAGGTCCTACTGTATTATCAACACTAGTCCTCAAGGATCTTGTTATAATGCTTGACCTTCTAGATTCCTATTATCCTGTTGGCCCTCAACCCCATTGTACTGCTGGTCCTTTAGGACCTATTATCCTGCTAGCACTCATAGACCTTCTTTTAATGCTTTATCTAGTGAGCCCTATTATCCTGCTGGTCCTCATAGATTTTGTATTCTCCTGGATCTCATGGGTCTTATTCTCCTTCTCAAACTCAAAATTAATATTATCTTGCTGGCCCTCAAAGACCTTATTATAATGCTTGACCTTAAATGCCCTATCTTCATTCTGGACCTCATAGGTCCTTTTATCTTGCTGGCCTCCATAGACTCTGTTATACTGCTGGTCCCTACAGGTCCTGTTATCAAAATCAGTTCCTAAAGATCTTGTTATAATGCTTGATCCCATAGATCCTATTATCCTGTTGGCCCCATAGGCCATATTATACTGTTGGCCCCTATATGACCTTTTATCCTGCCAGTACTAATAGACCTTGTTAGAATACTTGACCTTCCAGGTTCTTTTATCATTATAGATCCTATATGCTGCTAGATCTTATGGGTCTTATCATCCCTCTTGGCCTTTTAAGTTTAATTTACCTGTTGGCCCTCAATGATCTTCTGATAATGCTTGATTTAGTATGCCGTGTTATCATGCTGGACCTCATAGGTCCTATTATCCTGCTGGCACCCATAGACCCTATAATCCTGATGGCCTCTACAGGTCCTATTATAAACAGCAGTCCTCAAAAATCTTGTTATAATGCTTCATCTCATAGATCATATTATCATGTTGGCCCCATAGACCTTATTATACTGCTGGCCCCTATAGGACCTATTTTCCTACTAGAACTCATAGACATTGTTATAATACTTGACCTTCTAAGCTCTTTTATGCTGCTGGTCCTCCTAGATCTATGCTTCTGGATCTTACTATCCTTCTTGACCTTTTAAATCTTATTAACCTGCTGGCCCTCATAGACCTTCTTATAATGCTTGACCTTGTATGCATTGTTATAATTCTGAACCTCATAGGTCCTATTATTCTGCTGGTATCCATAGACCCTATTATCCTGGTAGCCCCTACAGGTCATATTACACTGGGGAACTAAATAAAAAAAATTAGTGCCTAGAAATCTTGACTTTATTTTAGGTATTTGACGGCTGCTGAGTCATCCATTTTGTCCTAGCAGCTCTAGTTTATGAGATGTGGATGACATGATTCTTGTAATTCATTCGTGTATAAATATGTAGTGCAGATGAATAGAATTGAATTCTGTCATGCACATTCCAGTTTTTGTTTGCAAGTGTTCTTTAAAATTATTATAAAATTTATGTCTTTTGTGTTTCACATGAATTTCCAACATTTCTTTAGTACAATATTGAGATACCACTACTTTCAGCAGCAGATACTTGGTGAGGTGGCATTGCTGGATCTCCAAAACTAAAGCTGAATGGGAAAAAAGGGAGACATTTTCAGAATCGGTGCCCCGAACATATCCAAAAACAGTTCCAACTTTTAGGGCACCAAAATGAGTGTTCCCCATTGTTATCGATAGCAATCCTGAAAGATCTTGTTATAATGCTTCATGTCATAGAGCCTATTATCCTGTAGGCCCCCATAGACCCTATTATACTCTTAGCCCCTATAGGACCTATTACACAGCTGGCACTCATAGACAGTGTTATAATGCTTGACCTATTTTCATTCTGGACCTCAAAGGTCCTAATACCTTGCTGGCCTCCATAGACTATATTATCCTGTTAGCCCCTACAGGTCCTATTATCAATAGCAGCCCTCAAACACCTTGTTATAAGGTTTGACTTAGTATGCTCTGTTATCATGCTGGACCTCGTAGGTCCTATTATTCTGCTGGCACCCACAGATCCTATAATCCTGGTGGCCTCTACAGGTCCTATTATCAATAGCAGCAGTCAAAGATCTTGTTATAATGCTTCATCCCATAGACCCTATTATACTGCTGGCCCCTATAGGACCTTTTATCCTACTAGTACTCATTGACTTTGTTATAATGCTTGATTTTGTAAGCCCTAATATAATGCTGAATCTCATAGGTCCTATTTTCCTGCTGGCCTCAATAGACCTGCTGGTCCCTTTATGTCCTACTAGTCCTCAAAGATCTTCTTATAATGCTCGACCTTGTAAGCTCTATTATCCTGTTGGCCTCAATAGACCCTATTATACTGCTGGCCCCTATAGGATCTATTATCCTACTACTACTCATTGACCTTTTTATAACGCTTGATCTTATAAGCCCTATATATGCTGAATCACATAGGTTAGGTCATATCTTTCTGCTGGCCTCAATAGACTCTATTATACTGCTGGCCCTTCTATTTTCCTACTATCCTACTAGTCCTCAAAGATCTTGTTATAATTCTTCATCTCATAGGTCCTATTATCCTCTTGGCCACCGTAGACCCTATTGTACTGCTAGCCCCTATATATTATCCTACTACTACTCATTGACCTTGTTATAAAGCTTGATCTTGTAAGCCCTATATATGCTGAATTACATAGGTCCTAATTTCCTGCTGGCCTCAATAGACTCTATTATACTACTTGACCCTCTAGGTCCTATTATCTTACTAGTCCTCAAAGATCTTGTTATAATACTTGACCTTGTAAGCTCTATTATCCTGTCGGCCTCAATAGACCCTATTATACTGTTGACCCCTGAAAGTACCTTTTATCCTACTAGTGCTCATAGACCTTGTTATAACATTTGACCTTTGGAGCTCTATTATCCTGCTGCTCCTCATAGATGCTGTATGCTGCTGGATATGATGGGTCTTATTATCCTTCTCGACCTTATAAGTCTTATTATCCCGCTGGCCCCCATAGACCTTCTTCTAATGCTTGACCTCATAGGTTTTATAATCCTGAGGGACCTCATATTATCCTGCTGGATATCATAGACCCTTTTATGCAGCTGTATTTTATACCCTATCTGTTCATTTAAGAGCTATTGCCCTTCTGCGGATCCTCTCAGCCAGTCCATCCCTGTCCATTACAGAAGATATAATGGTAAGAATTCTATTAGATTTTCAGAATAAATTCAATTGTACTCTTCTCTAATATTGCAAAAACAGACATAAGAACAGCAATTTCCTGAGGGGACACATTGAAACTCAGGCAACTGGAAATTGATTGCATCTGTAAGTGCAAAGTACAAGACGTCAATGCAGAACCTTAGTCAACATGAAGGCATCTAATCATTGTCATACTACAAGTCTCAGCACACTCGACTCACTTGCTCTGATCTTTAATTACTTAATGGGGGCGCCTCATGACGAATACATCTTTCCATATACTATATTAGGAAATGGACATTGGAGTTATGTGCCGGGGACCCCAAACTCTATTGGCCGGAGTGGAAAGCCACTTTTGTTCAGCCAGACCCGACTCGCCCATGTATTATATGATCCCCCATTCAGTTCAAATGATTTTAATGCTAGATTTGCCTGCAGCTCACCTACAAGAAGCCCTTTATTTAAAAGGGAATATCTAGTTTTACATATATGACACCTAATAGCTACACAGAGTCACATTATTATGACCAACAGCTAATATCTAGTGTAACTGGCGTATGCAGCACAGACAGCAGCTAGAGGGGCTGGGAGTGATTCAATAAGGTCCTGGTAGGTTGTCACAGGTATCTGAAGCCGACTGCATCCCACATCTGCTGGAGGGTCCATAGAGCCAACACCACCATCGAGGGGGGACACAGCTGCTGGAGGGTCCATAGAGCCAACACCACCATCCAGGGGGGACACAGCTGCTGGAGGGTCCATAGAGCCAACACCACCATCGAGGGGGGACACAGCTGCTGGAGGGTCCATAGAGCCAACAGCACCATCCAGGGGGGACACAGCTGCTGGAGGAGCCATAAAGCCAACACCACCATCCGGGGGAACACAGCTGCTTGAGGGTCCATAGAGCCAACACTACCATCCTGGGGGACACAGCTGCTGGAGGGTCCATAGAGCCAACACCACCATCCAGGGGCTTCCACAGATGCTGGAGAGTCCATAGAGCCAACACCACCATCCAGGGGCTTCCACAGCTGCTGGAGGGTCCATAGAGCCAACACCACCATCCAGGGGCCCCACAGCTGCTGGAGGGTCCATAGAGTCAACACCACCATCCAGGGGGGACACAGCTGCTGGAGGGTCAGTCGAGACAACACCACCATCCAGGGGGGACACAGCTGCTGGAGGGTCCATAGAGCCAACACCACCATCAGGGGCCCCACAGCTGCTGGAGGGTCCATAGAGCCAACACCACCATCCAGGGGGGACACATCTGCTGGAGGGTCCATAGAGCAAACACCACCATCCAGGGGCCCACAGCTGCTGGAGGGTCCATAGAGAAAACACCACCATCCACGGGCTCCCACAGCTGCTGGAGGGTCCATAGAGCCAACACCACCATCCAGGGGGGACACAGCTGCTGGAGGGTCCATAGAGCCAACACCACCATCCCGGGGGGGACACAGCTGCTGGAGGGTCCATAGAGCTAACACCACCATCCAGGGGGGACACAGCTGCTGGAGGGTCCATAGAGCCAACACCACCATCCAGGGGGGACACAGCTGCTGGAGGGTCCATAGAGCCAACACCACCATCCAGGGGGACACAGCTGCTGGAGGGTCCATAGAGCCAACACCACCATCCAGGGGCCCCACAGCTGCTGGAGGGTCCATAGAGCCAACACCACCATCCAGGGGGACACAGCTGCTGGAGGGTCCATAGAGCCAACGCCACCATCCAGGGGCTCCCACAGCTGCTGTAGGGTCCATAGACCCAACACCACCATCCAGGGGGACACAGCTGCTGGAGGGTCCATAGAGCCAACACCACCATCCAGGGGGGGGACACAGCTGCTGGAGGGTCCATAGAGCCAACACCACCATCCAGGGGGGACACAGCTGCTGGAGGGGCCATAGAGCCAACACCACCATCCGGCGGGGCCCAGCTGCTGGAGGAGCTATAGAGCCAACACCACCATCCAGGGGGACACAGCTGCTGGAGGGGCCATAGAGCCAACACCACCATCCAGGGGGACATAGCTGCTGGAGGAGCCATAGAGCCAACACCACCATCCAGGGGGGACACAGCTGCTGGAGGGGCCATAGAGCCAACACCACCATCCAGGGGGGGACACAGCTGCTGGAGGGTCCATTTAGTGGAGCAAGCCAACACCACCATCCAGGGGGGACACAGCTGCTGGAGGGTCCATAGAGCCAATACCACCATCCAGGGGGGACACAGCTGCTGGAGGGTCCATAGAGCTAACACCACCATCCAGGCGCTCCACATGCTGACTGCACCCACAGCTGCTGGAAGGGCAATAGAGACAACACCACCATCCAGGGGTCCCATACAGGGTCAATTTGATTTAAGTCTGGGGAATTAGGGGCCAGGGTATTACTTGGAAGTCTTGTTCCTGCTCTCCCAACCAATGTCAGACATTTCAAAGCATGTGACATGTCGCATTTTCTTGCTAGAAGATCCCATCTTCCCCAGAGAAGACAATCAGCGTGTTTGGGTGTAAGTGATCTGCAAGGATGGATTTATACCCAAATCATGTGAGATCACCTTCCACATGGATGAGTGGCCAAGAGAATTCTACGAAAACATTCCACAGACCATAACACTGCTGCCTCCAGCTTGTATTCTTCCAGCAATGGTTGCAGGGTGTCTGTTCTTTCCTGTCTCTTGCCTGACATGCCAACACCCATCCTTTGATGAATCAGAAAACGTGATAATAATGTGACTCTAATGTTTATATAGAAGCGTTCCCTAACTTTGAAATATTAAATTGTTCAGGGATTGAAACAAAGTATATCTCTGCTTGCTGTCAGTGAGTGGGTGCATTTCTGCTGGCATCCAGGGTTTGAAAACTGGAACCAGACTATACCATGTCCAGTCTGGTGGATTCTCTGTGAGCTATAACCACATGAACTGCACAAACATCTCTCCTGATAGCTACAATGTACGGCCTGGAGTCCAGACCATCCAGCTCTCGGGAATCGTCTTGACTGGATACAGTGGAAACAAACCAATTTAGAATGTCTATTCAGCTTTGTAGGTTCTGGATATAAATAAGCTTGTTCTCATTCATTGACAGCTTGCAGATTTGAATATGATGGTTCATGAAAATATAAGTTAACCAAATGCCACAAAACGGCCGGGCAGTCGACAACTTATTCTGCACGGAGGGTCCAGAACCAGTTATGCAGCTGCAGAGGCCATGTCAGTGGCATCCGGGCTCCCGACTAAGAAGGCAGGGACGCTTTATTACCAGCCTCCCAATTGACCGTGGTTGCAGATGCTACTGGTTCTGAAATTCAGCTCTCTAATCAGGACAGGGGGCTGTAACTTTTCCTGGATTTCCCCTATAACTGGGGAAATATGAGCTCCATAAACAGGGAAAGTTAAAAAAAAAAAAATATGCAAAAATGCCCCCTGTCACGGTTCATGCCGCGGTCCCTGCCTTGGACCGTCGGCCTGTCCGTGCCTGCCATGTCTCTGCTGGGGCCCCCTGTGCAGGGGTCCCAGCAGCCTGTGTTCTGCTATGTACTTGCCTTTCCTGTTCAGTCTTGTTGCTTCCTGGGCCCTGTCGGGTTCACTGTGCCTCCAAAGGCGTTGCGCGCGGCAGCTTCCTGCCTATTTATAGTTTCCTGTTCTGTGCACCATTCCTCTTCCCCCCTGACCTCTGGCTATAAGAGGAAGTTCTTGTCTCTACTCTGGGTCAGTTCATTGCAGTCTGTTGCACTCTGTTGCTGGGGTCCAGCTGCTTCCCATCTTGAGCTCCTGCCAGCATCTCAGGTCTGATGTTGGAGCCTTTAACCCCTGAGATGCTGGTCCAGTGTCTTTGTCATCTGAGCTCCTGGCCGTCCGTCCGTCGTGTCTGTGTCTCCTGTATCCTGCCGTGTTCCTGTATGGCTTCCTGTTCCCGCTGTGTTCCCTGGTCTTTTACCTGATGTGTTTTCCCGTCCAGTTCCTGCGTATCCTTTTGGTGCTATGTGTACGTTTAAACCTCCCTGTATCCTGCTGTACATGTTCCCGTGTTCTGTACTTCCCTGCCCGGATTCCTGTCTTGCACCCCGGCTGTCACCGCAGGTAGCCACGTCAGGGGTAGTGACCTGGGGGTCCCGCAGCCAAGTCCATCCCGCTTTGCGGCGGGCTCTGGCGAAGACCAGGGGCTCCTTAGACTCCACTCCCTGGCGTGGTCCTCCAGCTACCACCTCGCCTGCGGTGATCACAGAGGATCCACACCCGGATGTCTGCGGTCGGCGCTTCGGCGTACGTCTGTCGGCGCCGCACCGTTACACCCCCCAATGTCTTTTTCTGACCTTATGAGGGACACGGTATGTAAAATACATTTTTTAAAAAAACACACACAAAAATTAAAAAAAAACAACAAAAAAAAAAAAAAACCCCCAAAAGGGCGACAGGTCTTTTTTTGGCCCTTTTTTTTTGCAGCTTTTGTAAGCAATGCCCCTGAATCTATAAACCTTTTTCAAATGGGGCAAAGATTTAGCGCTTTCTGCTCAAACGACACTTCTGGCTCAGGTAAACCCCCTTTTAAAGGGGCTCAAAACCTGTCCCAGCGTATGGCCTGGATTTGCCGGGGGCTGAAGTTTAAATGGAGCTTGAAAGGTTTTAGGGAGCCCCAGCACGCACCCCGATCTCAGGCGCATTACAAAGTGTAGCGAGTGCTCTATAATGCGCCTGCACCAGAAGTCTGGCGTCTTTTTAGCCAAAAAACTGGCACAGCCCCATTCATACATGTCTCCCTAACATTCCAAATCATGACTTTTAGGATATGTTCACACGGCGTCTTTTGGCGTGCATTTCGCCGCGTATTATACATGGCGAGATGTGCGCCGCAATTACATTAATCCATAGCTCTAATAGAGAACTATGGATTACGCCTTGTCCCCCCACATGCACAATACGATCGTATTGTACACGCGGGGAGATAAGTGACATGTCAATTATTTGCGTCGATTACGCGCCGCGAGTAATGCATGTTGATGTGGCTGGTGGGCTGCCGGCCCCCCTGTGCTTTGGGAATACGCGCTGATTAGCACAACTCCCAAAACACCCGGCGTATTATGCGTTGCATACTGTACGCATTGCAATTACACCGTGTGAACTTACCCTTAGCCTCTAAGGGCATGTCCCCACGGCACGGGTTTTCAGCCGGTTTTTCAGCCGGTTTGCGGTTTTGCAGACCGCCTGAAAAACCGGCCACAAATGAGCACAATGGGGCTCTATGGAAAACCCGTGCAGCAGTCCCCACTGCACGGGTTTCCACCCGGCGTTTTTTTCCGCCCGCGGGCCGCTCAGTTAGCATTGAGCATGCTCATTCTTCCGTACGGTTTCCGGACGGAATATAAACACCTCAATGGGAGGGGGGGGGGGGTTGCTCTGCTCCGCTCATCATGGAGAAAAGCCGTCCCCCCGCGGCCTTGAGGACGGCTGCAAAACTGGTCAAATACCGGCGGGGTAAACCAACCGGTATTTGTCCACTGCCGTGTGAACGCACTCTAAAACTTTTTATTACCTGTCTATAAATCTCCATGAACATAACATATTAGAAAACTTATTTTAATTTTTTTTTAAAAGTAAATAAAAAAGCAAAAAACAGGCTTTTTAGGTTTTACCTAATATTAATAATAAATAAAAATCTAATGTGAAAATGACATAAAATTAAAGCCTAATATATCATAGAAAATATTTGTAGAAAAAACGGGCATGAAAAAGCGACATAGTGTTCAAACACCCATGTACTAAGAAAAAGGGAAACGTATCGGGCTAGGAAGGAAAGTGAACCATTTGGTCTAAAACTGGTTAAATTACATAGTTGCAGAACCTAATATTATGCAGAAAAGAAATACTCCTTTAGATATAACTACCTTTAAAGGGCTGTTACTATCTTGCGCATTGATGGTATATTCATAGGATATGCCATCAAAGTGTAATAGAGCAGATTCCACCCCTGGTTTCTGGAACAAGTCCCCAAAAGTTTCCATACAGAATGGAGAATCGGTCACCCCTCTGCATTCTCTTCTATTGGAGTTTCCAGTACAGGGGAGCACTGTATTATTCATTCTGTTCTATGGGAGTTCCCAGTACAGGGGAGGGCTGTGTTCTCTCCATTCTGTTCTATGGGAGTTCCCAGTACAGGGGAGCGCTGTGTTCTCCATCCTGTTCTAAGGGAGTACCCAGTACAGGGGAGCGCTGTGTTCTCCATTGTGGTCTATGGGAGTTCCCAGTGCAGGGGAGCACTGTGTTCTCCATTCTGTTCTATGGGAGGTCCCGGTACAGGGGAGAGCTGTGTTCTCCATTCTGCTCTAGGGGAGTTTCCAGTACAGGGATCGCTGTGTTCTCCATTCTGTTCTATGAGAGTTCCTAGTACAGGGGAGCGCTATTCTCCATTCTATTCTATGGGAGCTCCCAGTACAGGTGAGCGCTGTGTTCTCTATTCTGTTCTATGAGAGTTCCCAGTACAGGGGAGCACTGTGTTCTCCATTCTGTTCTATGAGAGTTCCCAGTACAGGGAGCGCTGTGTTCTCTATTCTGTTCTATGGGAGTTCCCAGTACAGGGGAGCGCTGTGTTCTCCATTCTGTTCTATGGGAGTTCCCGGTACAGGGGAGCGCTGTGTTCTCCCCATTCTGTTCTAAGAGTTCCTGGTACAGGTGAATAGTGTCTTCAGCTGTACTCAGAACTCCCATAGAACAGAATGGAGAGTTGTGTGCAACTGTTTGTAGGGAGATTCCCAAAAAAGAGGTGGGCCCCGCACCTATCACACTTTGATGGGTTATTCTATCGGTTTGCCATCAGTGTCAGATGGAAACACCCCTTTAATTATCCATGCCACATATTAAACTGATTAAAAACTTAGTATATCGGACTCACCTGCCATGTGCCAGCGAGTTACATCATATTCGTGAAAATCAGTATCTGCAAATGTATACGGACAAACTGTAGCCAAGACGCAGCAAACCTCAGCGAGGGGTCTGCACGCTGCAGTGTGCGGCCGGTGTCCTGACATTGGTCTTTATATTCTGGGCTGAAGGTTGAAGTTCTGCTATTTGAGAGGGGAACGGAGAATCAAGATTGAGGTTTGTCTTACCTGGAAAAAGCTGATAAACATTCTAGGAGAAGAGAGAGACACTTCTTTACCCTGAGGGCGCTTCTCGCCAGCCGCACAGGAGTCTACCCGAAAGCTGATAGCAAAGCCGCCCATGAAATATTCATGCCTGAGGGACAGAGGCTACACACGGCTGAGCGCTCCTACATATTTAACCTGCTGGAAATTCAATGTATACAATCAATAACATTGCATCAACAGGGGAAATGATCATTTACTGGGGATATTGCAGCCTCCTGCCTGTGAGAAGACCCGTGACATCTCCTGACACCTCTGTTCTTGTATATCCTTGAGTTTCCCTGTGAAATAACAATTCTGGATTCTGAATTCTCTTCTCTTATAACTCTGTGTTGTGCTGTTCCTCTGTTATTCTTCCTAGACATATATTACTGAATCAGTCAGTAGGGTGTGGACATTACAGTTTCCAAAGGGGTGTGTCTGTTATGGGGGCTGGCGCGGGCGCCGCTGCCCCCCCACAGCCCCCCCCCTGCCCCCACGGGGTCCGGCGTGGGTGCCGCGGCTGCCGCGACCATCCCCCTGCTGCCCGGGCGCTGGCTCACTTACCCGTCCACGCTCCTGTGTACGCTGATCCTGCCTGTCCCGGCCGCCGCACGCGTACCCGCTGCTTAAGGCACGCGCGCGACGGCTGGTCTGGATTTAAAGGGCCAGTGTCCCTGGTAATTGGTCTTTTGCGGGCGCTGGTCCTTTATTTAAGGAAACCCCCCAGCATCTCTGCCAGTTCGTTGGTGTGCGTTACTTTGTCTTGAGAGTGTTGGAGTTCCGTATTTGATTACCCCTGTACCAGTCCGTTCCGCTACGTTTCCTGACCTTGCCTGTTTGCCGCCTGTCCTGACCGTCTGGCCGCCTCGCCATCACCAATTGCTCCTGCAGCCATGGCTCTACCTGTTCGCTGCATCTGCCGCTCCCTTCACGCTATGATGGAGACCCCAAGAAATGGCGTGGCTTCATCAGTCAATGCTCCATCTACATCAAAGATTTGGGGCATCAATTCCCTACCGACGGGGCTAAGGTGGCCTTAATAATTAGCCTCTTGTCGGGAGAAGCCTTTGCCTGGGCCACTCCGCTATGGGACCGAGGAGATCCGTTGACGGCGAATCTACAAGCCTTTCTCCTTGGGTTCCGCACCGTCTTCGAGGAACCTGGCCGCATCTCCTCCGCTGCCGCAGCTCCGTCTCCGTCAGGGGGACTTTACCGTGGGTCAGTACTCTGTGCAGTTCCGCACCCTCGCCTCTGAGTTGGACTGGATTAATGAGGCTTTTTTCGGGCCATATTAAAGATGAGCTTGCTGGTCGGGACCTGCCTTCCGCCCTGGATGAACTGATTCGGTTGGCCTCCCGAATTGATATTCGGTTTGCGGAGAGGCAACAAGAGCTGCGCCTTCAACGGGAGGTCGCCCATCCACGCCAGCTACCTCATCTGGCTCCCGTCTTCCAACGTCCTCCGATTCCTCCACCAAGCGTTCCGGAGGACGGACCCATGCAGGTCGAGAGAGCCCACCTGACCCAGGAAGAACGCTCGCAGCATCGTCTGAGGCAGCTATGCTTCTATTGTTGCGGTTCTTGCCACTTCATTGGGGCTGTCCGGTGTGTCCGGGGGAGACCCCTAGCACCTTGGGGCTGCAGGGAGGCATCCCTATGGTGTCAATACGGCCTCTCTCCGTCTGACCATTCCCTTTACTCTGGGGAATTTCGCGGACCAACACCTTTCAAGCCACCGCCTTCCTTGTTTTCTGGGTCGCTGGAAAATTTTTGTCAGCCAAGCCCTGGTCTACAAATTTCGTCTCCCGGTGCCCCCTCTGCAGAAACCCCATGTTTGTCCCCTTTCCGTCAGTGGCAAAATGCCTAAAGGACGCTATTCGGTTCTGCACGGCGCCCCTCACTTTGCAGATAGGCGCCCTACACAAAGAGACTGAAACTGCTGGTTCTGCTTCGCTCCTCTTCGGAAATCTTACTGGGCCTTCCTTGGTTGCAAGTCCATGCTCCGAACTTGGACTGGAACACGGGCGAAATTATCCGTTGGGTCCCCGCGTGCCATCCGCAAATGCCTTCCTTGTACTCCCTCCAGCTCCACGGCCCGCCTCTTTTAAAGTCTACGAAAGCCTCTGTCGGCTCTGCCCCCCTCCGTACCAGGATTTTGCCGACGTCTTTTCAGAGAGACAGGCCGAAACTTGCCCTGCCCGGCCCCTTTGATTGTCCTATTGACCGCCAACCCGGTAGTACTCCTCCCCCAACAGGTCTATCCTTTTTCCCTCCCGGGGACTAAGGCATGGGAGTATATCCAGGGAAAACCCCCGTAAGGCCTACACAGTCTTTCTGCCCGCAGGGGCCGGGTTCTTCTTTGTTTTAAAGAAGCTGGACCTTTCGACCCTGAGTTTTCGGGGGGTTAAAAAAAATTCTATAAAAAAAATTTTGATTATCCCCTGCCCTTGGACTTAAGGCAACAACCCGATTCGTATCCGTGAAGGCGACGAATGGAAGACGGCCTTAAAAAAGAATGGTCATTTTTAATATTTTGGTCATGCTTTGGGCCCCCCTTTCAAGTCCCGGGGGTCTTCCCCAATTTTTTCCCAATGAGATCTTCCGCGATCTCCCACGTCTGGTTTTCGTTTTTAGGACATCCTAATTTTCTCCCCAATTAGAACTCAACGCCCCACATCCCCCAGGGGCTCAAAAGTCTCCGGGACACCATTATATGCCAAAATGGGGGAAAGTCTGTTTGAAAGCACCTCGTTGCCCTTCCGGGGTCCTCTCTCGGATCAGGGTCTCCCCATGGATTTAAACTAACGTATCCGTTTTAAAGTGGCCCTGACCAGGGGTTTTGCTATCCCCAAGTTTTTTTGGGTTCGCGAATTATTTCAGACGTTTATTCCCCACTTTTCCACGCTCGTGGCCCCTGGGGGCACTTACGAAGAAAAATTTCCAACCCCAAATCCCCGGCCTCCGGAAAACTCAAGAAGCCTTTTTAGCGCCCAATGGCTTTTTTCTTCGCTCCGTTCTTTCTCGCCCCCGGGCCGCAGGCCGTTATCCTTGAGGTGGGGCCCCCCTCAGTGGGTGCGGCGCTGTTTCCCCTTTCGAAGTTTCCCTGGGATACTGCTACTTGCGGTTTCTTTTCTAAAACCTTCACCCCCCGGGAATAAAATTTTTCCATTTGGGACGCGAAAATGCTGGCCTAAATTGGCCCCCCAGAAGAATGGCGGCACTTGCTGGAGGGGGCTCTCCATCCCATCGAGATCTTCACGGATCACAAAAACCTCCTTTATCTCCAGTCTGCTAAATCCTCGACAAGCCAGGTGGTCACTCTTCTTCGCCCGCTTTGACTTTTTCCTTCACTTTCGGCCTGCTGAGAAGAACGTCAGGGTGGACGCCCTTTCAAGATCCTCGGACACTGTGGGCTTAGAGCCGCCTTTGCAGCACATAATTCCTCCAGAACGTCTCCTCACGGCGGCCCCCGTGGATCTTAAACATCTACCTCCTGGGAAAACCTACGTCCGCCCTGCCATGCGGCCTAGAATTCTGAAGTGGGGACACGGTTCTCGAACAGCTGGCCATCCTGGAGTACATAAGTCTCTGCAATTAATCTCTCGCTATTATTGGAGGCCCACCCTCACTCAAGACGGCTGGTCTGGATTTAAAGGGCCATTGTCCCGGTAATTGGTCTTTTGCCGGACGCTGGTCCTATTTAAGGAATACGTCCCCAGCACTCTCTGCCAGTTTGTTGGTGTGCGTTACCTTGTCTTGAGAGTGTTGGAAAGTCCTGTCTGATTATCCGTGTACCAGTCCGTTCCGCTACATTTCCTGACCTTGCCTGTTTGCCGCCTGCCCTGACCTTCTGCCTGTCCCCGACTACGCCTCCGGAGCACGATTCTGTACCACGCATTACCCCGGCCGCCATCGCAAGCAAGTCATGTCAGGGGTAGCGACCTGGTAGCCTCACGCCGCAGCAAGTCCATCCCGCTTTGCGGCGGGCTCTGGTGAATACCGGGGGCTACTTAAACTCCACTCACTGGCGTGTTTGGCTTCACACATTGCTTGCGGTGGTCCAGCGAATCCACCATACCCGTTACAGTGTCCCTGCATACACACTGGACTGTATAAATGAAAACTGCCTAGCGGCAAGACTCACAGCTCCGCCTTTATTTTTCCAGATCACTATATGAAATGAAAGCTGATTGGTTGATTGGGAAGCTATGGATTGGTTGCTATGGCGCTTGATTGGTTGCTTGGAAAGCTCTGACTTTGGTTGCTATGGGTATGCATTGGTTCAATGTGGGCTCTTGATTGGTTCTGCTATGGGCTCTGATTGGTTTTGCTATTGTGATCTGATTGGTTTCTATGAGCTCTGGTTGCTATGGGCTTTGATTGGTTGCTTGGAGCTCTGGTTGCTATGGGCTATGATTGGTCACTATGGGTTCTGATTGGTTGCTATGGGCTATGATTGGTTACTATGAGACCTGATTGGTTGCTTTGGGCTCTGATTGGTTTCTATGCGCTCTAGTTGCTATGGGAATAGATCAGCTGCTGTGAGCTCTGATTGCTGTGGGCTATGATTGGTTGCTATGGGCTCTGATTGGTTGCTATGTGATCTGATTGGTTATATGAGCTATGGTTGCTATGAGCTTGATTGCTTGCTATGAGCTCTGATTGGTCACTATGGGTTCTGATTGGTTTCTATGGGCTATGATTGGTTACTATGAACTCTGATTGGTTGCTATGGGCTCTGATTGGTTGCTATGAGCTCTGATTGGTTGCTGTGGGCTATGATTGGTTTCTATGAACTCTGATTGGTTGCTATGGGCTCTGATTGGTTTCTATGAGCTCTAGTTGCTATGGGCATAGATCAGCTGCTATGAGCTCTGGTTGCTATGAGCATTGATCAATTGCTATGGCTCTGACTGGTTTTTATGGGCCCACCCCCCCCCCCCCCCCCCCCCCCCCCCCCCCCCCCCCACCCCCCCCCCCCCCACACCAGTCTTGCTACCTAAACAGCGTTTTTTTTCTATATAAGGACAGTTGACTCTGTCAGCATCAATCGGACAATGAGAGTCTGTGCACAGACACAACCACAATGGGTAACACCCAGCTGACAGATTGGTTATGAATTTCTAGGGGGAATAAGAGGAACAGCACAGTGCACAGTGATGGGAACAGCCACGGCTCCTTTTTTATCCCTTGACGACTCCTGACTTAATTGTACATTGTGGCATAGTCATGACCCCAGGGCAACACTGAGTATGTGCGTCCTACCCTCTCAAACCCACCATCCTTCCAAACTGCTTACTGTGACCAAACCCAATAACGACACCACCACAGCTTTTGGATTATAAATTGGCCACAGCCAGCCGTTTTATTACAATACAACATAAAAATATATACAACAAATTATAAATTATAATAGAACTTTAAACCCCCGTGGTATTCGGTATTATAAATATTATATATATATGCAAATATCCATACCAAATATATTTCCAGAACACTGTGAGCACCTCACTATATTACATATATATATTTATATACAACCCTGCAGGGACGGGGGACTAAAACAGCGGCCAAAAACACTTATTTTCACACCGACCACATCCAGTATAAGGGGCCGAGGTCCTTGGAGCAAAAACCGACCCCGGCGACCAAAAATCCCCGATGGGAACCAAAACACCATTACCCCCGCCGTACTCAACTTGCTCGGGGGCCCAGAAGAAGCCATTACTCTATGGCTCAGCCAATGCTCTTCAGGGATAACACCCCTGGACAAGAGCCCCCACCTTCGCCGGGTCGTCCTAGTTACCCTGAGGGGATTCCTACCCCAAAAGGACTCCCTCCAGCACTTTTTTTGATCACAACTCCAAGAAACTAACCAACCACGGCTACCATGCATGACCTAGTTCCCCCCAAGATCCTCCCCCCTACAGAACCACAGGGGAGGGCAGGACTTGTCTCACACGTGCTGCCCGCCCTGCCTTTCGCCTGGCGGGAGGGCCGGCACTTAAATACCGCTCCTCCGCGCCGGATCTACTTATTGCTCCCCCCTCCCCTCCGGGAACCACGCTCCAGCCGCACCCCAGCGTGTCGGGTCATGCCGCGCCTCCCCTCCAGGGGGCGTGGCCTCGGTCCGGCGCGCTGACTTGTATGGAATGAAATCAAGAAGTAAGTGGCAGGTGCTGGCTGAGAATTATAGTCAATACCAATGACCAATAGCTGGGATCGTAGGTAAGCAGAAACATCCTCTGATTTTATCCTCTGTATTATAACACTCAATATTTCAAAGAGTGCAGCCTCTTTCCTCTATCACATAACCCTATATATCACAGAGCTCAGCTTCAAATAAAAATCTCTGATCACATAACCATATATATCACAGAGCTCCAGCTCCGCTCTCCTCTATCATATAACCTATATATCACAGAGCTCAGCTTCTCTCCCTATCATATAACCCTATTTATTACAGAGCTCAGACTCCTTCTCTCTATCATATAACCCTATATATCACAGAGCTCAGCCCTCGCTTATCATATTAACCCTATATATCACCAGAGCTCAGCATTCTCTCTCTATCATACTCACCCTATTATCACAGAGCTTCAGCTTCTCCTCCTCTATCACAAATAACCTATTAGCAACAGAGCTCAGCTCCTCTATCATATAACCCTATTATCATAGAGCTTCAGCTCCCTTCCCTCTTATCATATAACCCTTTATATCACAGAGCCCTGCTTCTCTCCTCTATCATATAACCCTAGATATCACTGAGCTCAGCTTTTCCCTATCATATAAACACTATATTAGCACAGAGCTCAAGCTTCTCTACTCTCATTATATAACCCTATATATAATCAGAGCTCAGGCTCCATCTCCCTCTATCATATAAAACTATATAATCCACAGAGCTCAGCACCTGTATCATATAACCCTATTTATCACAGAGCTCAGCTTCTCTCCTTATCATATAACCCTATATATCACAGAGCTCAGCTTCTCTCCCTCTATCATATAACCCTATATATCACAGAGCTCAGCTTCTCTCCTCTATCACATAAACCTATATATCAAGAGCCCAGCTTCTCTCCTCTATCATATAACCCCTATTATTCATAGAGGCTCAGCTCCTCTCCTCTATCATATAACCCTATCTATCAATCAAGCGCTCTAGCTTCTCTCCTCTATCATATAACCCTGTATATCACAGAGCTACAGCTCCTCATCCTCTATCACATAACCCTATATCTCACAGAGCCAGCTTCTATCTTCTTATTCACATAACCCTATATATCACAGAGCTCAGCTCCTCTATCACTATAACCATATTTCATCACAGAGACCAGCTCCTATCCTCTATCCATATAGCCCTATATATCACAGAGCTCAAGCTCCTCTCTCTATCATATAACCCCTATATATAACAGAGCTCTGCTTCTCTCCTCTATATATAACCCTATATATCACGAGCTCATGCCTCTCCTTTATCATATAACCCTATATATCACAGAGCTCAGCTTCTCTTCTCTATCATTTAACCCTATATATCACAGAGCTCATATCCTCTCCTTTCATATAACCCTATATATCAACGAGCTCAGCCTCTTTCCTCTATCATATAACCTATATCATCACAGACGCTCAGCTTCTCTCCTCTATCATATAACCCTATTATATAGAGCTCAGCTTCTCTCCTCTATCATATAACCCTATATACACAGCAGTTTCAGTTATCTCCGCTATCATATAAACCTATATATCACAGAGTCAGCTCCTCTCCCTCTATTAATTAACCCTATATATCACAGAGCTCAGCTTCTCTCCTTTCATATAACCCTATATATCCAGAAGCTAAGCTCCTCTCTATAATATAACCATTTATATCACAGACTAGCTCCTCTCCTATATTCATAAAACCCTATATCATCATAAGAGCTCAGCTCCTCTACTCTATCATATAAACCCCTATTATCACAAGAGTCTCAGCTCCTCTCCTCTATTATATAAACCCTACATATCACAGAGCTAAGCTTCTCTCCTCTTAATCATATAACCCTATATATCCACAGAGCCTCAGCTTCTCTCCTCTGTTCATATAATGCCTATATATACAGAGCTCTGATTCTCTCCTCTATCATATAACCCTACTTATCACAGAGCTAAGCTTCTCTCCTCTATCATATAACCCTAATATCACAGAGGCTCAGCTTCTCTCATCTATCATTAACCCATATATATCAAGAGCTCAGCTCCCATCTCCTCTATCATTAACACTAGTATATCACAGAGCTCAGCTCCTCTCCCTCTATCATATAACCTATTATATATCCAGAGCTCCTCTCCTCTATCATATAACCCTAAGATATTCACAGAGATCAGCTTCTCCTCCTCTATCATATAAACTCTATATATCACAGGAGACTCAGCTTCTCTCCTCTATCATATAAACCTCTTTATATCCAGAGCTCAGCTCCTCTCCTCTATCATATAACCCCTAACATATCACAGAGCTAAGCTTTCTCCTCTTTCATATAAACCATAAATATCACAGGCTCAGCTCTCTCCTCTGTCATATAATCCTATATCATCACAGAGATCAGTATTACTTCTCTCTATCATATAACCCTATATATCACAGAGCTAAGCTTCTCTCTCTATCATATAACCCTATATATCACAGAGCTCAGTCTTCTCTCCTCTATCATATAACCCTATTATCACAGAGCTCAGCTCCTCTCCTCTATCATATAAACCTTATATATCACAGAGCCTAAGCTCTCCTCAGACACCTATATATATAACCCTATAATATAACAGACAGATGTCATCTCCTCTATCATATACCCTATATATCACAGAGCTCAGCTTCTCACCCCTCTATCATATAACTCTTATATCCACAGAGCCTCAGCTTCTCTCCTCTATCATATAACCCTATATATCACAGAGCTCAGCTCCTCTCCTCTATTATATAACCCTACATATCACAGAGCTCAGCTCCTCTCCTGAATAAGACTAAGCTTTACTCTTCACACCAGTGTCCAATCCTCATCTGAAAAACATCCCAATTTTGACGAGGATTTGAAGTGTTTTTTAGGCGCTTCTTTTGGACGAGTATTTGATGAGGATTTTCAGCATGGATTTTTGTCACAAGCACCACAGAATTATAGACTAATTTTTTTAGGTACAGATCTGCATCCAAATACGCGCCACACTTTGTGTGAAGCATTTAGGGTGTTTTTATTTTTTGGGTATGTTCACAGCGCGTCTTGCGCGCCGCAAGACACCATGGTCGATATGCATGAAAATTGGCGTGTAAACGTCAAATTTCATGCCCATAATAATGGCATAGAATGCGCCTTATTTACGAACCTCCTCCACAGCGGGCCATAAATAGAGCTAGGGCAACATTTCTGGCCCAGGTAAACCACTTTTAAAGTGCTCTACCTGTTCCAGCACTAATGCGCCTGGAAATGGCGTAGCGACGCTATAAATATGTAGCTTTGTACGGTTGTAGTGCGCCCCGCCTCTCGCACCCCCCCCCCAAGATTGGGCGCATTACAAAGTGCTGTAGGCGCTCTGTAATGTGCCTGATGTGGGCGTACGAGCCATTTAAACAAGTATGAACGGGCCTGCGCCTGATATCGGCTGAAAAGACGCCAGATCACTGGCGCAGCCCCGTTCATACTTGTCGCCCCAGGTGTTTAGAAGAACGTGATGCCCAGCGCGTTCTTCTAAAGTGCGGTGGGCAGCCCCATTCACTTTTATTATCCCTCTTATATAAATCGGAAAGAAGTGACATGTCACTCTTTCCCCCAGTGTTCAATATGTGGTGGGGAAGATGGCAGGTGATCACGGCTCCTTATGAGAGCTATGATTTTCATAGTTACAGGATGTATTTCGGAGCGGATTGCACGGCGATTACACCTCGAAATAAGCCGTGTGAACATACCCTTACGCTCTGCATTGTTTCTTACGGGAATTTTGAGCGCGGAAAACACCTGAAGAATTGGCGTCACTTAGTTTTCCGTGCTAACAATAAGCTAGTAAAATCAGCTTATGACAACACGGATTTTATAATAGAATCAAGGGGAAATGTTTTACAGTTTTTCAAGTTTTTTTGAGGGTGGATACGGTGAAAAACCAACCCTAAAATAAACACCAAAACAGCTGAATAAATGTTCTCTAACAAACAATAATAAACAACAAACCACCGTGAACAAAAAGGCAATTTTCACACGGCTTATTTTGGGACGGATTTCAGTCCGTATTGCGCTCCGTAGTGCGCGAATTACGGGTGAAATCCGTCCCAGTCATTACGGTAATCCACAGTTCTCATAGAGAACTATGGATTACGTCTCCTCTAACCGCTCGGCGAATCCACCGGGCGGAGAGAAATTGACATGTCAATCGCTGTGGATAATGAATGTCTATGGGGCCGGCGAGCTGCCAGCCCCCCCGCCTCGCCCCGCTGCTGAGCACACAGCATAATTGCGGGCGAAATCCGTCCCACAATTACGCCGTGAGTAAGCCGTGTGAACATAGCCAAAAAGAAAAATTTGCCCGGGCAGGACAGAGGGGTCACAGGCCCCGTCAGCAGGAACTGGTTAACAATGTTGAGATACGGCCGCAGTAAACACACATATAAGACATACTTGCCAACTCTCCCATTTTTGGCGGGGGGTCCCGCTATTTGGGGTCGTCCCCCCCCCCCCCCCCGGCAGAGTTGGCATTCCTACCGCCGCCAGCAGGCAGCGGGGGTTCTTTAAATGGCCGCAGCGACAACTACTCTGGCGCCGCCGGTCCGTTCTCACAGGCGGGTGAAGCGGCCGCAGCAGAGTCTCGCTGTGCAGGGAGGAGGCAGGAGGGATCGCTCCCTCCTCCCTTCTCCCCCTGTATGTCCGACGCCTGTGCGCGCTCTACATACAGGTCAGTGGCGCAGGGGAAGTGACGCGCGGCTGCACTCATTTCCCCTGCGCCGCTGAGGAGATCGTCAGGAGCTAGCAGCGCTGCAGGAGCCTGGTGAGGTGAGTGGATTTTATTATTTTATTTTTAGTAGCTGTACCTGGCTACAATGTACCTGGCAACAGAGGGGGCACTACCTGGCTACAATGGGGGCACTACCTGGCTACAATGGGGGCACTACCTGGCAACAATGGGGGCACTACCTGGCAACAGGGGACACTACCTGGCAACAGAGGGGGCACTACCTGGCAACAATGGGGGCACTACTTGGCAACAGAGGGGGCAACTACCTGGCAACAATGGGGGCACTACCTGGCAACAGAGGGGGCACTACCTGGCTACAATGGGGGCACTATTGGCAACACGGGGGACCTCCCGGCAACAGAGGGGGCACTACCTGGCAACAATGGGGGCACTATGGAAACACAGGGACATCCCTGGCAACAATGGGGGACTACCGGGAAAAAAACAGGGGGCATACCTGGCAACAAGGGGGACATATTTGGCAACAATGGGGGCATACCGGGAACAAGGGGGGTACTACCTGGCAACAGAAGGGCAACCTGGCAACAGAGGGGGACTACCCAAACAAAGGTCATTACCTGGCAAAAAGGGGGGGCCTAGGAAAACAATGGGGGTTTCCCCGGGCAAAGAGGGGGCATTCCCCGGGAAACAGGGGGGGGGCACTTGGCAAACAAAGGGGGGGAAAAAAACCCAACCTGGAAAAAGGGGGGGGGCACCTACCGGGTAACAAAGGGGGGCACCACCTGGCTAAAAAGGGGGGGCATCTACCTGGCTACAAAGGGGGAACTACGGAACAAAGGGGGGCATCTCCCCTGGCAAAAAAAGGGGGGCACTACGGTACAAATTTGGTCCCCCTGGCTCAGAGGGGGATCTACTTGGTAAAGGGGGATCTACCTGCCTGTAAGGGCACTCCCTTTTTATGGGGGGTTACTACCTGCTAAAGGGCATCTAACTGCTTTCTTTTCCAAAGCCTTTTTGCGTTAGGTGGGGTGGGGGTGGCTTTTTGAAAGGGGGGTGGCCCTTCCGACAAGATGGGCGTGTCCATAAACTTTTGCCGCGGCAGCATAGCGCCCCCCAAAAATCTCCTAATTTTTCATTTTCAAAAGTTGGCAACTATGATATAAGAGCATAAATGAAGCAGCAGTCATATTCCAGACTGAAAATAGACCAAATTTAGGATCTTGACAGGATCAAAGCAAAACCAAGCACATGCACAGATTTGGGAAGGGTTTTTTGTTTTTTGTTTTTTAACCTGATTGCAACCAATTAAATATCCTTGACTGTTTTCTATGATGTGTTTGTTACTATTCGCCGCTCGGCTCATTATTACAAGTGACTTAGGTTCCTGAGCCTGATTAATTAATCACTACAGATATTTTAAGATTCTCGTGTTAATATACTTTCCCTTTGATTTGCAAATAATAAAAACATTTCTGCTTCTGCTGACAGATCCTCGCAGGTTACAGTAATTACTGCTGCCTTTTGATGAAGGCACTAATTAGACATTTTAAAAAGTACATAGAGTAAAGTAATAAGGAGGATGTCGGGGAACAATACATTTTCTTTTAATTTTTCTGCAAACAGCGCCACTAATCCATAGGTTATGCCATGAATTTCAGTTTTAAATGAATTGGTCTGAGCTGCAGTACTAGACACGGCCTCAGGACTAGAGGAGGTACTGTTTTCAGAAAGAAAAAGAAAACCCTCTTTTCAAACCTGGACAATATATTTAAGCCCAGACAAAAACTGTCACTATCACATCAAAAACTGTAGCAACAGAACTGGCCGGGTTTGGTTGCTGTGGGGTTTTTTTTTGTGTTAAACCGGTATTAAAAATACTAAAAACACAGAACCAGATGCTTTTTTGGTAGTCATTTGGGAAAATATAAAACTTCCATTTCCCATTTTTTTTTTATAAGGGGTTTAAAAGGGGGATCCCCGGGGGTGATAAAAATAAGGTACTATTTTCCCTTTCCCCCCGCCGTTCCGCACCCCTAAAGGGGCGTCTCTCTCCTTTTCTCCTGTTTTTTTTCCTAGCTCTGGCGGGAACTGGGGGTTTTCAACCTGCACCCACTCTTTGGGGCAAATAGGGGGGTCTCACGTCACCGCCTCAAATCAATGGTTGGAAGTAAATCAGTCCAAGCAGTAATGTAAGGAACTGGGATGTGGCCCCTGCAGTAGTGGCATTCCATTCAGCGGGAAGCCAAGAAAAAGGGGGTTAAAATTGAAATTGCATGTACACAGTGCCTCACAGCAGAAAAAGTGATGCGCTCTGGGGAAAATTTAAAAAATGTAACCCCAGGATCAGTAAAGGAAAATTTAATTTTGTACACAGGGGCTGCACCACAAATTGTGAGTGAGCTTGGAGGATAATACGGGGATGAAACCCGGGATCATTAAGGATAATAATTTTTGGGTACATGATTGCCCCAGCGGGAATGTGAGGGGCAGCTCGGGAGTAAAATTTACAATATAACCCCGGGATCATAGGGGGACAAGAAAAGGGAAATGTACAGTAAATTGCACCAGCAGAAAAGTAAAGGGGCAGCTCGGGAGGATAATACAGGAGGGTAACTCGGTTCGGGAAAACATAAAAGTAATCTAAAGTATGTACACAGTGACTGCCCAGCAAAATTTGTGATTTGCAGTCGGGAGGATATTACAGGATGAAAACTCAGGATCATACAGGAAAAGGGAAATAAAATTACACAGTGACTGCACCAGCAGAAAATGAGTGCAGCTCGGGGGAATAATAAAAGGATTTTAACTCAGGATCAGAAACGGGGAAAATTTAATGTATGAACCATTGACTGCACCAGCAAAATTTATTGAGTGCAGCTCGGGGAGTATAATCGGGAAATGTAACTCAGGATCAGGGGCAGGAAAAGTAATGTTTGTACCCCTTGACTGAAACCAGCAGAATAGTGGGGTGCAGCTCTGGATTTAAAATCCCGGATGTAACTCAGGATCATTACGGGATAAGAAATTTGTATGTACCATTTGACTGAACCAAACGAATAGTGAGGCAGTTTGGGGAGTAAAATTTACGGGGATGTAACTCAGGTCAGTGCAGGATAAAAATGTATGTGCACAGTGACGGCACCAGCAAATATTTATTTGCAACCGGGTTTATAATCCCAGGTTTAAAACTCGGGATCGTACGGAAAAGTAATGTTTTACACGTGACTGCACCAGCAGAAAAGGGGATGCAGCCTGGGTAAATACGGGAAATTTTAAACTGGGAATAAGAAATAAAATTTTTCCCCGTGACTGCCCCGGGCAAAAATAGTAGGGAAAGCTTTGGGGGATAATAAGGATGAAACCGGATCAGTTCGGGACAAGAAAAGAAAGCAAATTCTGGTAAATACTAAAAATTGGTCAGGATAGTTTGATAAAAGGGGATTCCTGAGAAGAACAAAATCAGGGTTTTGGAGGTCGTCAGATCCTTCAACTCAAAATCTCATGGCGAGAAGGGATTTTGATCAGGAAAGGATGTGGGGTTTTTTCCGGGCTGAAAGGGCCTGAACCAGGAGTACTTTTATATCATAAAAAGGGAAACCTTTTCAATAGGCGGAAAACTTTCCACCCGGGAAAATTTGGGATCTTTTTCCTTTAAAATCCCAAAAAATGCAAAAAAAATAAATAAAAGGCCCGTAAAAACCAATTTGTGTTTCTTCTTACTTCTTTATTGGGAACATTTCCTTATAGCCCAAATTGCTTAGGGCCTGGGACCTTGAAAAACAAAACATATTCAAAAAAAACCCTGGGGACAGGGTTATTTTTGCTTTTGTGAAAACAATTTTCAAAAAAACATTGTGCACTTAGTCATTTTCCAATGCAAGTCCTTCTCCAGTATTAAAGTTTTAAGAGACAGTTTTATGCATTGCTCAAAGCCTGAGAACGCCATGGGGGCCCCCTAACGTGCCTACGGGTAAACTTTTTTGGGGGTTTAACTCCTCCTTCTTCAGACTACTCATTTGGCAAAAACCCTCTAAAGGGAAAGGAACATAAAAGGGCTTTTTTCCAAGGAAATTTATGGGCCAAAAGGGTTTTAAACTAATAAAATGAAAAAAAAAAACAAAAACATCAAATACATAAAATTTAAAATAAAACTAAATAGTAACAACTCAACTACAAAAAAGGGACGGGGGTGAAAAACTTCGTTCAAAACCTTTTGGGGAAATCAATGTATCCTTTTTTAAAAAACCCAAAAAAGGCTTCCGCTAAAGGGAGACGGGTACTAAGGGACTGCTATTTTTAAAACCCCCTTACTTCTTCAAATTTACACACCCAAACAAAGTGTGTATCTAAATTGTCCTCTCTCGTGGAAGTGGCGCCCCACTTTTTGTTCCCCAAAACTTTTTGGATTCCTCGGGATTGCCTGTACTGTTATTTTATTTTGGTCTTATAATTACAAAAGGCGGGACAAAATGTTCTTTTAAAAAACGATTCCTTTTTTCGGCGACAATTTTCCACAAAAGGGTTTTTCCCACAAGGGCATTTCAATATGTAAAAAAGCATTCTTTGGGAAAAAAAAGTAAAAAGGAAAAACTTTTAAAAAAAAAAAAAATTTGGGGTAAAAGGGTCAAAAAAAAACCCTTTATTTTTGGTTTTTTAAATTTACTATTTTCCCTTTTATTAGGGGGTTGAAATTTAAGCACAAATGGGCTTTGGATATAAAACTATCCAAAGGGATTTGAGTAGGGATTGTTGGGGCTTTTTTTTTAACCTCTAAATCTGAGTGTCCCAAACCCTTCACCAAAGGGTTTTTGCCACGTTGTATATAAAAAAGGGGGGGGGCCTTTCCCCTAAACAGAATCCAAATTTGGGGGATCACTTGAAAAAATTGGCCCAGGGGAAGGAAGGGGCTTTTTTCCCAACGTCTGAATGACGTTCATTTTTTAGCCCAGATAAAATAACACGTTCCTTTATCCCCTTTAAGATTTTGGGTTTGAGGGGCTTCACTACGGTTAAGGCAAATACCTCAAAAACCCTTCCCTTTTTCCAGTTTTTTTTTTTTAAAAGTCCTCAGCTCCCGAATTTAGAGATCAATTCATGCATATTCTTAAAATTTGCCTGTTTTGTGGGGTAAAGGGCCCCAGCTTCAGGAACTGACCTCGAGGTATCCCCTTTTAAAAGGGCGGGGGGGAAGGAAAGATTTTATTTAGCAGCTTTTTGTCCACAAAACTATAAATCACCCTGGGGGTTTAAATTTACTATTGGGCCTCTTGCAGGTTTTTTGACTCTTACTCCAAAATAAGGGTTAAAAAAAATCCCCAAAATCCTTTAGCGATACCGGCCCTTTTTTTTTCAAAAAACTACAGAGGGGTTGGGAAAAGGGAAAAAAGATAACGTGGCTATGCACTATGGTATCAAGAGTTTTTTTTACAAAAATCCTTATAAATGAAGGGTGTGAGGCTTGAGGGAAAAGTTAAAAATTTTAACCCCAAACTGTTTTTGCACTTTAAACCCTTTTTGTTTCGTCTTTTAGACTTTTATTTTACAAAAAAAAAAATTCCCGGGTTTTGGGGGTGTTTTTTTCTAAAAACACAGGGCACGTCTTTGGGGGGCAACATGGCCCCCATTTTTGTTAACATTTTATATGACCCTTTGGGTTTTAAACACAATATGTGTACACGTTTTTGAATATGCTTCAGATATTTGCACTATGGGTCCGGAAAGTGGACGACGTTTTTCGTCCAAAGGGGTGGGCAAAGGGGTTTCCCAAAAATTTGAGGGATTCCACCCAAATTTTCTTAAACAATGTCATCAATTGATAAGTTTTCCCCTTAAAAAAAGACCTTATGGGTTTTTGAGTATCTAGTAAATAAAATACAAAAAAAGGAAACAAGGGAAAATCTACAACCCTGTATATTTTAAAACGATAGGGTCGGGAAAAAATATTTCTGCATCATGAAAACATTCCATGCCCCCCAGAAATTTTTTTGGGGATACCTCGAGGTCAGTTCCTGAGAGCTAGGTGCATTAGCTCCACAGATCAGGCATATCTTAAGAATATGCATGAATTGATCTCTAAAATTTGAAACACGAGGCATAAAAAAAAAAAACTGGGGAAAAGGGCAGGTTTTGAGGTTTTTTGCCATTAACCGTAGTGAAAACCTCAAACCTAAATCTAAAGGGGAAAAAGGGGCGTGTTAATTTTATCTGTCAAAAATGAACGCATTCAGACGTTTTGGGAAAAAAACCTTTAACGACACGGCCAAAATTTTTAAAGTGATTCCCAAAATTTTGGGTATCTTTTTTAGGGAAAAGGGCCCCTTTCTTTAAATACAAAAAAAAAACCCCCCCCCCCCCCCCCCCCCCCCCCGGGAAACCTTGGGGGATTTTTTGGTAAAACCCCAGATATAAGGGTTTCAAAAAACCTCAAAAAATCCCTACTCAAATCCAGTAAGATAGGTACAAATCCTTTCCCATCCCTTGCTTTAAAATTTAAAGAATAAAAAAGGGATAGTTTTAAAAACCCCCTCAAGGGTTTGCATTTCCCCTAAAATTTCTATACGTGTCCCCCACCCAAAAATTTTCTATTTAAAATTTTTGAAGTGCCCTTTGGCAAAACTTATGTGGGGGCAAACTAGTGCCCCAAAAAAGGAAAACGTTTAAAATTTAACATAAGTTTAGCCATTAGGGTTATAAGACCAAAAAAGATAACAGTACAGGCCCAAACCCCAGGAATCCCTTTAAAATTTTGGGGGTGAGACAAAAAGTGGGGCGCCACTTCCCCGAAAAGGAGGGCAAACAATCCAAAGAGCTTCGTTGGTGTTAAATAAAAGAAGTAAGGGGGGTAAAATAGGGAGGGTCCTTACGGACCCGTTTTCCTTTTAGCGGGAAGCCCCCTTTTTGGTTTTTTTTAAAGGGATTAAATTTATTCCCCAAAGGTCGGGAACGAAAAAGTTCAGCCTACGTCCTTTTTTTGTAGTTGTGTTGTTTTCTATTTAGTCTATTAAATTATGTAATTTTGTAAAGGTTTTTTCCTGTTCAGGGAAATTTTGTAGTTTAACCATGTGCCCAAAAAAATAAACCTTTAAGGAAGCTTCTATTTCTGGGTTTAGGGGAATGTTTTTCCAGATGACGTAGTCTGAAGAAGGAGGAGTTACCTCCAAAACGTCACCCGTAAGCACGACAGGTGGCTCTCATGGCGTTCTCAGCGTTTGAGCTCTGCATAGCTGTCTCTTAAAGCTTCTATACTGGAGAAGGACTTCCATTGGAAAATGAGCTAAGTGCTACAATGTATTGTTGAAAAATGTTACACAACGGCAACATAACCTTGTCACAGGTTTTTATGAATATGTGTGTTTACAAGTGTCTTTGGGCCCTAAGCAATACTGAACCAGGAGAAGACCTCTCTCTTGATGTTTTGACAGAAGAGATCAGAGAAGAGGAAATCAGTCTGGCGATTGAGGGGCTCGCTCCCAAAAAATTACCAGGACCAGATGGCTTAACATCTGAGTTTTATAAGACCTTTAACACACCTTGGTTCCCCTCTTGACTGAGGTAATAAATGAGCGTCTCTCCTCAGGCACTCTGCCAAAGTCAATGAGGAGGTCGGCCGTGATCATTCTGTCAAAGGTAAAGATCCATCCCACATTGAGAACTGGTGTCCCATAGCGCTGCTCCATGTGGACAGAAATATTCTGACAAAGGTGCTGTTTAACTGGTTGGTGAAGTTTGTACCCCGGCTCCTTTTGGGTGCCCAGCACTGCTCTGTTCCAGGCCGCAGTACATTTAGTTCTGTGCTCCGTGTCCAAGAGGCTGTGGAGCAGGGCAGGGTTGGTCACTGGAAGGAGTACCTTCTGTCCTTGGATCAGGAGTACTTGCTGTCCTTGGATCAGGCAAAAGCATTTGATCATGTTAACCACGAGTACCTCTGAGATATGGCCTGCCGGGGAGGGGGGTTGTTGATTGGCTTAAGACCGTGTACACAGGGGAGAGAGCGTTTCCTGCTTGTTAATGGTTGGATTGGCCGCCCTTTTGAGGTGGGGCCTGGGGTTCGCCAGGGTTGTCTTCTGAGCCTGCTACTGTATGTGTTTGCGATCGATCCTTTTCTTCAGAGGATCGATTATGGACCCGTGGCGGGGGTTGGGATGGACCGGATGGCTCCAAAGGCCACTCTGAGGGTAGTGGCTTATGCTGATGATGTAACCATTTTTGTGTCCTTGAGAGGGGAGGCGGAGTGGGTGATGTCAGAGGAAGAACACTATTCAGAGTCATCTGGGTCCAAGATCAACTCGGACAAGTGTGAGAGTCTATGACTGGGAGGAGGAGATACTGGTTTTGATCTCCTGGACACCCTTCCAGAGCCCCAGGAGTCCGCAAAAGTCCTCAGCATTGAATTTGGCCAAGGGGATTACCCCAATCAAAACTGAGACAGCAGGCTTACGATTGCCGCTCAGAAGAGGGACCAGTGGAAGGGTTGGTCTTTGACCCTCAGGGAAAGGATTAACATTATCAAAACATACCTGATCCCTTTGCTGTTGTATCTGGGCAGTGTGTGCATCTTGCCAGAACCTTTCTGGACTCGGGTTTACAGTCTGTTCTTTCAGATTTTATGGGGGAATAGGCTGAACCTAGCCAAGAGGGAGGTTACTTACCATACGAGGAGGCTAGGAGGGTTGGGTATGGTCAAAGCTGGGATGTTCCTTGTGAACACCTTTATTAAGATCAACCTACCAGACCTTTGGAAAGAGAGGGCTCCTCCGTGGGTATTCTCCTGTCAGGGATGGTTTCGGCCTTTCTTCCAGGAATTTGAGACAGGAGGGCAAGTGAAGGATTTGCACACAACGCATGAGCATCTCCCAGCTTAAGCTGCCCTGGTTCTGAAGGTTCTACATCAGTGGTGTCTGGGGATGTGGGAAATCAGGACTCAGTCGAGGAAATTCCTTGACAAAAGAGTTCTGTTGACCCATTTCCAGAAACCTCTGGTCTTCAGGGACTGCCCAAGTCGGGAACTGGAGGTTGAATTGCGACTTTTTAATTTTATCAGGATCCCCTCAAAGTTTTGGGACTTGGCTTGGTGCTGCTTCTACGGAAAACTGTGTGTGAGGGACAATCTGAAGTGTAGGAGCTCTGAGGACCACTTTCTGCTCATTTTCCCTTTAACACAGAGGTTTACACCAGGGTGGGGAGCTCCATCAGCTGGCCCAGGCTGGCCGGTCTCTCCTATGTGGAATGGGCCTATGGAGCATTCAGACACCTGGGAGGTCGGAACCAAAGCATGTTATTCCTAGTCAGTTTAGTGGTCAGGTATTACGCGTTACACGCACGGTGCTTAGTATCGACGCAGCGGAAAATCCTCCCTGTGGATGAGGTGGTTAGGAACATTCTCGGTGACCTGGTGAAGGTGCGCTCTCTGGAGTATGAGAGGTCGGGGACAGGTTGAGCCTCTTTCCATTGGAGTGGCTTTGCCTTTGGAGTACCCTAGATTGTCGTCTCCCTTCCTGGTGGTGGGCTAATTCTGCACTGTAGGATTTTTGTTTTGTTTTGATGACTGTATGAGGATATAGGGCTTGCAGGCGCCGAACTTGGGCTTTCATGGTTGTGTGGCTGAAAAGCCTCACTGTGGGTATGCTGTTCATAGATGTTGTATATATTCTTGTAGTTTGTACATACTGTAGATTTTGTGTATTTTGTATAATATATGTGTTGGGGATTGGGCTTAATAGTTAGGTTGGGTCGTTGGAAAAGGGGGGAGGGTTTTGTGGGATGTTGAGGTTTACGGGATTTCGGGGACATGTGGGGAAAAAAAAAATCCTGTATTGATTCATGGACGTCCGATAAAATGCTGTGGGCATGGGAAAAGTATAAAAAATAAATAAAAATTTGGTGGTGTGCTGGTGTTGGGTTTCTTTTTTTCTTATAACTTAATTGTTTGTTTGTTTGTGGAAGGAAAAAAAAATGTGCAACAGGGCCAGTGCACCTTGGTTTGTAATTATGTGTAGTAGTGGGGCATGCTGGCACTTGTAGCTCCATGTTCCACAGCAGATAGTAGCTGTGGAACGAAGAGTTCCAGCATGCCACATCAGCACATGAGGTGAAAATGAGGTGAAATCTTCTTAACTTGGGCACAGACAGCAAAATAAATGTAAAAACCCCTCCCTGCACTATCCAAAACTAAAGAAAAAACTCTTTGTGCTGTTGTTACATTAAATAAATATATCTGTTCTGACTTACATACAAATTCAACTTAAGAACAAACCTACAGTCCCTATCCCGTTCGCAACCCGGGGACTGCCTGTAGTTGGTTTTTGTGGGTGAGTGAGTGTTGGTCTGGACCGTTGTTAGTTAAGCCATGATGAGGTGCATCGCTCTGTAAAATGAATTTTTCCTATTTTTTGACGAAGTTTTGTATTTATTTATTATGTTTTTGAAATTTTAATAAAATAATTAGAGGTTGTTATAGATAGATAAGTATTTCAATGTATGTATACAGTTCTTGACTTTTTAGGTACTGTAGATTACGATGTTTTAAGATGAGCAAGTCTTAAAAATCACTGGAAGAACTTTGTGCTTCTTAGATACTACTTTAGCTGTTCTTATTCCCACTTGGTGTTTTGCAGCACGGACGCCGCCCCCGGACGTGGCCTGACCTTAGAAGAAATGAGGAAAAGTTTTCAGTACCCACCAATAGACAAGAATGGTAAGTGCAGATGTCCCCGACATCTGTAATAATATAATTATCCTGCTGTTCTAGATTGCAAAAGAGAAAAAATCTGAACATTTATTTTAAGACAAGTACAGCGTGTTATTTCCAGTGGAAGCTTGGACTCTTACCTTTGAAATAAACAGATTTAAGCAGTCACCTGGAAGTTCTGCTTTTAAAACTTATGACAAATTATAGAAAATTATAGATCTACAGTAAAAAGCGCTGAAGGGGACTTGTTTTTTTTTTTAAAGTTTCTTAGCTTTGGACAATTCCTATTTGTGAAAGAGTCCATCAGAAAAAGATATCTGTGATAGCTGTGATCTGCAGACCGCTTGGCAACAAGTGCAGTGCCCCCAGAGGGAAAATGAAGCATTACATAATTCCTATTAAAATCCACGTTCTGATCCTCCAAAGTGAGATAGATGCTTTCTGAAAGCACCATTCTCTCTGGATGATAGAAGAGCATGAGCACCAGGCCCTCCTCTATTACAAGGGGTGTCCATGTAAAAAAATAAAAAACAAACATGAGATTCGGCTGTTTAAAAAACCCATCTTTGTAGTCACCTCCGCTCAAGTGTAGAAGCAGTCGGTGCTGTCCCCCAGTCTCTCTTTCCAGTTCTTCAATCGCCGTATGACCGCTGCAGCCAACTAGTGGCTTCACAGACTAAACTGCCTTTCCTCCGAAGGGAAAACTCACTGCATAAAGATTTCCATAGCATCACTCATGACCACGTAGATAGAGTTAGTTTTTAGGGTGACTTATTGTTTAGGGTCTTGCTCCTGGATTCAAGTCATTTATTCTTCCAACTACATCCATGCCGTTGTCTTGACCGCCTCGCTGTCCATCGACTATTGGTAAATCTGCAGTTATTTTTGATATATGCTAAGTATTACTTGGTTGTGACTACTGATTGGTATAACTTTTGTTGCCATCCATGAAATCTAGTATGGTTTACTAGCAAGCCTCCCCAATTCTATCCCAAAATATCCGAGCTCAGCCTCTCCCTTAATATATAACCCTATATAACAGACCCCAGCTCCTCTCCCCCTTTATATAACCCTTATATCCAGAGCTCACTCCCCTCCCCTATATATAAAAACCCCATTATCACAGAGCCAGCCTCTCCTCTTCAATAACCCCATTTTATCACAGACTCCCCCTTCCTCTATCATATAACCCTTATATCAAGAGTCGTCCCCTCCTCTATTATATAAAACCCATATATCACAGCCCCAGCTCTCTCCCCCTTTTCTATAACCCCATATATCACAGAGCTCAGCTCCCTCCCTATCATATAACCTATGTTTACGGCTCAGCTCCCCTCCTCTTCAAAACCTATATATCAAGAGCTCCTCTCCTCTTATATAACCCTATAAACACAGAGTCAGCTTCTCTCCTCATCAATAACCCCATATTCACAGAGCCATTCTCTCCTCATCATATAACCCTATATTCACAGGCTCATCCTTCCCTATATTAACCCCCAAAAATATAAGAGCTCTCTCCTTATATATAAAACCCCATATATCCAATCAGTCCCCCCCTCTATCTATAACCCTATATATCACAGAGCTCAGCTTCTCTCCTCTATCATATAACCCTATAATATCACAGATCTCAGCTCCTCTCCTCTATCATATTACACTATATATAAGAGCTCGCTTCTCTCCTCTATCATATAACTCTATATAACACAGAGCTCAGCTTATCTCCCTCTATCATATACCCTATTAACAACAGAGCTCAGCTTCTCTCCCTCTATCATATAACACTGTATATCACTGAAGCTCAGCTTCTCTCCCTCTATCATATAACCCTATATATCACAGAGCTACTCCTCTCCTCAATCATTTAACCCTATATATCAGAGCTTTTTTATTCAAGCCTTTTATTTTTTTTTTCTCTCCTCTATCATATAACCCTATATATCACAGAGCTCCAGCTTCTCTCCTCTAACATAGAACCTATATAACACAGAGCTCAGCTTCCTCTCCTCTATCATATAACCCTATACTATCACAGAGCTCAGCTCCTCTCCTCTATCATATTACCCTATATTTAAGGAATCTCAGGCTTCTCCCTCCTCTATCCATTATAACTCAATAATTAGTCACAGAGCTCAGCTCTTCGCCCTCTATCATATTAACCCTATATAACACAGGAGCTCAGCTTCTCTCACACCTCAATCATATAACCCTGTATATCACTGAGCTCAGCTTCTCTCACCTCTATCAAATAAAACCCTATATTATCACAGAGCTCATCTTCTCTCCTCTATCATATAACCCTATATATCACAGACTCAGCTTCCTCTCCTCTACATATAAACCTATATAACACAGAGCGTCAGGTTTCTCTGCACTATCATATAACCCATATATCAACAGAGCTCAGCTCCACTATCATATAACCCTATATAATCACAGAGCTCAGCTCCTCTCCTCCTACTCATATCATATAACCCTATATATCACAGAGCTCAGCTCCTCCCCCACTCCTCTAACATAAAACCCTATTTATATCTCCAGTGCTCCAGCTCCCTCTCCTCAATCATATAACCCTATATATCACCAGAGCTCAGCTCCCTCTCCTCAATCATATAACCCTTTATATACAGAGCTCAGCTCCTCACCTCTATCATATAACCCTTAAATCATAGAGGCCAGGCTCCACACTCTATTTTGAACTGTATATCATCACCATGCCTTTCCTCACTATGTACTTACCAGTCAAACGAAGGTCTATTTATGTACAGTCAAGTAACCTAAAATACAAGAGCTCTGGGTAGGTACAATGTAGCTGAGTGGTTAGCACTTCTGCCTTTCAGCATAGGAGTCCTGGATTAAAATCCCTGCAGAAGCCAAATGTGGATTTTTTTTGTCTCGATGCACATACCTGATTGAGGTTTCTTTTTATTTATTTGCACTGTTTAGCTAATTATTAAGGAGCACATAGGCCCAAAGTAGAATGACGGCACCTCAGGTTGAATACTCCCTCGGCAGTGAGTGTGCGGTTTAAACTAAGGATACAGAGGGGAGAAATGACACCCAGGGGGGTTGAACCCCTCACTGTCTGACACAGGGGACAGGAGTAAAATGACAGCCCCGGGGGTTTAAACCCACTCGCCAGCAGTGATGTGTGTGATTACTAAGGATAAGAGGACAGGAGTAGAAGATACCCTGGGCGAAACATTTGCCACATGATGTTGTGATTACTAAGGAGCACAGGGACGGAAGTAGAATGATAGCACCTGGGGCGAACACTTCTCCAGTGATGTGTGGATTACAAGGAGTACAAAGACAGGATAGAATACATAAACCGGGGGTTTAACACCGCTCGCAGTGAGTGGGTGATACTAAGGAGTACAGGAACAGGAGTAGATTGACAGCACCGGGGGTTGAAAACTCGTTTCAGCAGTGAGTGTGTGTTGATTACTAAGGAGTACAGGGAACAGGAGTAGAATGACAGCACCTGGGGTTGAACACTCGCTCAGCAGTGAGTGTGTGTGATTTCTAAGGAGTACAGAGGACAGGAGTAGAATGGCAGCACCTGGGAGTGAATGCTCGCTCAGCAGTGAGTGTGTGTGATTACTCGACAGAGAATAGACTGACAATAGCTGTCTGAGAGGAGACATGATCTCTGAGCATGTGCGGCCAGAACTGAGGAGCTCTCGTCACTGGTCGTATCCCCTGGAGATGAGTTGTACACTATGGATCACTAAGGGAGCAGCTAAAACATAAATGGTCCAGAAGCTTTAATAATGATGAATGGTGAAAACGTTTATTATATAATTTGGAGCTTCCCAACACAATTTTACTTGGTAGGAAAACTCCTTTAGGCTTCACCCGTTCCTACAACCCAATGTTTAAGAGCTAGAGGTGGGAGAAGAAGGGGGGAGATATAGAGATTACATTTGTACCACTTGTAATTTTTTACAATGCATACAATGTGATGTCCAGTTTTAGTTGATGCTTTAAATGGGTTGTCTCACTACATTGATTCATCTTACCTGAGTCTTGTTTTCTTGGCTTCAGTTTGAATTCAGGGCGTGTTTTACATGGCTTTCTACCCTTTGGGAGCATAAAGCCAGGGCTGTAGCTATACAACCATGCTGGCGGTCTATCAGGAGAGATCAAACAGTCTGTAGCTACACAACCAGTGCTGGGAGCCTATCAGGAAAAGATCAAACAGGTCTGTAGCTATAGCAACCAGTGCTGGTAGCCTATCAGGAGAGATCAAACAGGTCTGTCGCTATAGCAACCAGTACTGGCAGCCTATCAGGAGATACTTAACAGGTCTGTAGTTATAACAACCAGTGCTGGCAGCCTATGAGGAGAGATCAAACAGGTCTGTAGCTATATCAACCAGTGCTGGCAGCCTATCAGGATAGATCAAACAGGTCTGTAGCTATAACAACCAGTGCTGGCAGCCTATGAAGAGAGATCAAACAGGTCTGTAGCTATAAAAACCAGTGCTGGCAGTCTATCAGGAGAGATCAAACAGGTCTGTAGCTGTAACAACCAGTGCTGGCAGCCTATCAGGAGAGATCAAACAGGTCTGTAGCTATAACGACTAGTGCTGGCAGCTTATCAGGAGAGATTGAACAGGTCTGTAGCTATAGCGACCAGTGCTGGCAGCCTATCAGGACAGATCAAACAGGTCTGTAGCTATAGCAACCTGAGGAGCTGATGCAGCCCATACAAGAGGGGATATCTAGGAATAGGTAGGACACTGTTAATGGACACATATTGCAAAGTGAGTTGTTTTTGCAAGATCTTTATCATAAAAAGCAGCGATCCTTGCAGTGAGACAACCCCTTTAATACAGGCTACAGCTCTGTGGCGAATCCACTGTCATGGGAGATCAGTGCTATCTCCCAGAAAACATGTGTCTTCAATGTGACCCATCTGAAAGACATTGCATTTCCTTTATTTCTGTTCATTTAACAGGTTATGTGTCTGATCCCATGAGCACAATGCGATTTCATTCTTGCTGCAGGAGCAGCAGTTTCGAAGACAGTAACTGACAGATGGAGCTGTTACTGACTGTGACGATATCCCGGTAAAAGGGCGAGCCCCCGCCCCCCTTTCACCCCGGGGGGAATTTTTACACGCACGTCTTTTTTTTGATCTACGTCGGATAATTCATCTTTATGGTTTTGTTTTGCTCCTGTCTCATTACATGATATGGCTGTGAGCTTTTATCAAATGTAACCTAGCAAACAACTCTTTGTAATGTTACCTAACCTGAGCCGGGTGGATTCCCTGCTAAGATAGAGTTTTCTTAAAGTGCACTCCTCCTAACTTTTGTCCCTGCATAAATCAGTAACATATTAAAATACACAAAACTTTGCACCATATCTTGTTAGAGTAAATGTTCTTCAACTTCAAATAGTCCATTGTCTCCATTAGGGGCACTTTGACTAAATTCAAACAAGGCATTATGGGAAAGGGGCTGAGAAGCCCACAGCGCCCTCTGTTGGTTGAATGCCTTGTGATATGCAGATGCTAAGTAGAGGGCGAAAAGGCAAAACAAAAACTCTACAACCGTCCTTTTGGTTCTCCTTTAAAGGGAAAATCTTCCCTTCCAAATTCAAACAAACAGATCCCACTTTTTAATTTTATCTTTTGAATTTTTTCAGGTAAAATCCACTGTGTGTAGATGAAATTTTGCAAATCTCACCAATACGCTACCTTAATTTTCCACCAGGACAATGAAATCAATAGGTGTTGCAGATTTTTTTGATTTTTTTTTTTTACAGGGTTCACAATTCTGAATTTTTTGGTTTGTAAATATTCCCCCTTATTTTTGGGGATTTTTCGGTGTAACTGCGCTTATACGCTGGGAAATCGCCCCATAATTAGAAACCACTCCAAAGGAAAAAAGGATTACCCTCCTCTCCCCACCTACAATACGAGTATTGACACGCGGGGAATAATTGACTGTAAATTATTCGAGCAATAGCACCGCAAGTGAGCTTCTATGCAGCCTGAAGCCCCCCCCCCCCCCCCCCCCTCCACACCTCGGACCATTTGCCCAGCGCACTCCCAAAACACATGATGTACTGGGGCGTGTACGTATGCCCGCAGTACATCGTTGTTTTGGGAGCTCGCCGACACGTGCGACCGAGGAGTGGAGAGGGGCGGGGGGGGGGGGGGGGGGCGTCGTGTGAACTATACCCCCTTTAAACTGTCCAAAAAACTGCACAAAATATTACTGTTTTTTTTAAACGCCCTTGATTCCAGGGGGCTGTACATTCAGGGGGGGTAACATACATAACATAGGTCAAACAAGTACAATGGTGGCGATAAATGACTTACAACTGGTACAGAGGGAGAGAGGACCCTGTCCAAGAAGGCTTACGATCTACGACGGAGGAGGAAAGAGACAGAAGGTGAGTGAGAGACATGTTTATGGAGGGTTATTGTAGGTCATAGGCTTAAAAGGGTTTTCAGGTTTTTATTTTGAAGCTGGTAAAGTGGGGGGTCATGGTTGGGGGAGTGAGTTCCCGAGTTGGGGGAACAGAAAAAGTCTTTTGGGGAAAAAAATTTACATATTTGGGGTTTTTTGCTATTCACCAGGGTTTTGGCAAAATCAGTGACAAATTTGCACCTAAACCTCCTCAGTCCCCTCAAAAATCTGTGATAAGACACTGAAGACAGTGAGGAGAGGAGGGGTGTGGGTGGAGGAGGCGATGCAGCTGCAGGTTCTCTCTTTTTCCATCAATAGTGATACATTAAATCCAAAGATACAGTAACCAGGAAAGAGAGTGAAAGTTGGAAAAGGACATTTTATGGCCATAGTTTTTTTTTTTTTTTGTAGTACAGTGTGAATATGGAAAGGCTAATGACAGCCAATATAGCACACTGTATGTTATGGAAGGTCAGTGGGTGACCTATGACCCTAGCAAACTACTCCACTCCAAGGAATGTGCAGTACACAGTATAGCTTGATTAAACAGCAATGCTTCAGCTGTGGCAACAAGCGTATCACTTGCAAAGGGACAATGGGCTTGGTGGTTGCAGTAGTATTAAGTACAAAATTTACATGAAAGGACTCTCAGTTTGAACATTACAGTCAATAGCTCGCTCACAGTGCAACTCAGAAAATACCAGGCAGCACAGGGCTAAGTGGGATTAGCACACTTCTATCTTTTGTCCTTTGCTAAAGGTGAAGGATCTAGGGTTTTCATGTATAAAAGTGCCTGAGCCATTTTTCTGGTGTATCTTGGGTATCTTAGGTCTGTTCTATAGATGTATGAACAGTCGTACGCCCAAACTTGGCAGAGTCTGCACTAGACACGAGGCCTTGAAAAACACCCAAAAAAGCACCCAAATTTTGGGGCAAAACTGTCAACAAAGTTTGGTCATAACACTTTTCAACACACCGTCAATTATACAGCCTCTCTATATCTATGTAGAACTGGTGTGTCGCCGCCAAGTTATATACATGTTGCCCCTAGTTTTCATCTGGCCACACTGGTCTGCTCCAGTCATGGAGCACATTTTTCCTGGGAGACCTAAGCTCTTAATAATGATAGAAGTCGAGATGGGGCTTTTTCTGGAATCAGTCCACAACTACTTAGGGTGCTTTCACACCCCGCAGTTTTGGTGCAGTTTTAACTGAAAGAAGCTTGCTGGTAATAATGGTGGTTTAATTGAAGCGCAGTTAAAACTGCACCAAAACTGCGCTGTCTGCAAGCTCCCTTAGATATGAAACAGGCTAACTGCTTCTCTGTCACTGACAGCACCTTCCACTGTCCTTCCAACAGGCTTCCACCTGATCTCACTGAAGTGCCAGCCTAATGTACCTTATAGGTTTACTGTACACATCTATACAAGTTTGACTGACTACAGCTTTATAGAGGGCTAGCAACAGGGGCGTAACTACCGGGAAGCGGGGGAGCATTGCTACGGGGCCCCTGCCTTAGGGGGGCCCCGGGGGAGCTCTACTGCGTCCGCACCCCCTGATGCCGCCCTGGGCCCCCGCAGTGAAATTTAAAGTTCACTGCGGGGGGCTGGGACTGCGGACCCACGCATACTCCCTCTGAACGCCCGGGCC